>CAIGQZ010000217.1:9823374-9834941 GCA_903798205.1 Danio tinwini | reverse complement strand
AGAGAGGATAGTCGAGGATGTCAAGTTCTCCAGTCATCCTAATAAAAAACACAGCAAATAAGATGTCGTCCTGTTTGTATTCATTATCAGTTCTTACATGCACACACACTCTTGCATTAAACATTAGACAGCCTCTGATGTCTGCTTAACAGTTTAATCTCCCCCTTCACCATTCAGCCTGTCATAATAAAACCAGCCAAGCACACAAAGTCAAATATAAGCACCGAGAGGGAGGGCGATTTTTTCGTTCGTTCGCGGTTTCGCTTGGTTCGTGAGAGTCACCGGGAAAAAAAAAAACATGGTGATTTCTCCTCTTCACCTCGCGCTCATGCAGGGCCGATCGCACCGTTCGCCTCGAGTGTGACACTTCAATTGAATCTTCCCAGCGTGCCGAGGCCAGTCTATCAGCTGGCTGCAGGACGAGTGTTTCGCGCATGCGGCGGGACGATAGCAGGCCCTTCAAAAGACCCCCCTCCTCTGGAGCCCTGACAATGGAGCCCACTTCTGTCAACAAAGCAGCGAACGGAGGAACCCACATATCTACTCTATGGAAAAAGATTAACTGTAGCAAATCCCTTTAGCCTGCTCTCGACACCCCCTTTTTACAAACCAAACGCGTCTTATTCTAGTTTTGTTTTTTTTCTGTATGTCATTTACTGGATGCTGATCTGTGGTGCTCAAGCTGAAGAAAAGAGTTGAAATGAGTACAAGAAAGAAAGATGATATCAAAGGTGTTTAAAAAAGGAGAAAAAATAGGAAAATGGGACTCATTTATTATCCTCAGATTTGCTCATTTGTCTAAGATACACTCAAAAACATCCAAACTACTTATCTACAATGAGCTAAATTATTAGTGCTTTTTTAGGGACAACTTAATCGTTTTATGTTCAATCCACTTAAGTTTGTAAAAACAATTAAGTTAACTTTTCAGTTTGTATCAAGACAACATGAAAAAATTGTGTGGAACTCAGAAGTTAGCAATGTTTTAAAAATTTTAGTTGATGGAACATAAAAACATTTAAGTTGTTCCAAACACAACTTACGAATTCAATGTTGGTTCAACTCATATTAAAGAAGTAGTTTGAACAAGCAGCAAAAGTCATTTGTTGAATGTACACTGTAAACAAATGTTGTTTATGTTGTCCTAATACAAACCCATTAAGTTAAAGTTAATAATTGAAGTAAATTGGACATAAAACTATTAAGTTGGCCCCCCCAAAATATCCAGAATTGTGTTGTTTCAGCTCATTTAAAACAAGTAGTTTAAACAAGCCTGTTTTTTGAATGTATAGTAGAACTTCATATCATTAGCCATGTTGTGAAATTTAAATTCCTTTAAAAAACATGTCCCTAAAAGTAATTTAAACTTAAACAGTACATATTTTACTAGTTATTTTGAAAGATGCAGATATTCGGCTAAAAGTGCAATTTTGAAGGCTTAACTAGGTTAATTAGGTTAACTATGCAAGTTTGGTTAATTCAACTTAGGTTCATTCTGAAAACATACCCCCTATATACATTTCTAGAGAGCGCCAAATACAACCCAGGAGCTTTGTTTTTTTTGCAGTTTTTGTTTTCACGAATCCACCAGAGGCCGCTGTGTACGCTTTTTAAGGAAAATTTTAGAGATTTTGAGATTTCTCTCAAAAGTGCCATTCGTGTCTGCTGTTTCTACGTAAACCCACCAGAGGCTGCTGTTAACTGATAAACCAACCAACCAATCCTCCCACCCTCCTGCTTCGCTAAACCCAACTGATAGTGTTTCAGAAATCCCCCTGTTTTTTTACCACGTTTCAGATCTTTCCACATTCTCACCCTGTTATTTACTTGTTTGTTTTATTTTTATATTACCTGCTTTCTGGAACCGTTCTTTATCGAACCCTGTCATCACGGTCAACTCCTCTCTGCGTCACAAGTCCGCCAATGTTTCTTGAGGTAATGCAATACTTTTGAGAGTGAACAGGGAGAAAATACATTTGCAATTTTGAAAGTGGCTTAACATTTTTTTTTTTTATAAATTTTTCTTGCTTTTCTTGCAGGATAAAACTTTTTATAAATAAATAAACAATGCAATTCATTGAAATTTTTAAATATAAAAGCAAAGAAGGAACCCCAATACAATATTTACTTATTTTATTCCTGTTAAAATAAAAAAATATATGTAATATGAATGGAGATAAATTATATTATTATTATTATTATTATTATTATTATTATTATTATTATTATTATTATTATTATTATTATTATTAATTTGATACATATTTTTGCTGATACAATAACAATATATAAATTTACACCAAACTATTCTTTTGAATTTTTATTTTTTTTGCTTTTTTTGCTCATATTCTGACATGCTTGATTTGGCGATAATTTTCTCAGTATTTATTTCACACATAAAATGCTAAAATGTTGCCGATAAAATGGAAACTTTTATTTTGACATGTTTGATTTGGGGTGGCGCGGTGGCGCAGTGGGTAGCACTGTCATTTCACAGCAAGAAGGTCACTGGTTCGAGCCTTGGCTGGGTTTGCAAGTTCTCCTCGCGTTTGCGTGGGTTTCCTTTGGGTGCTCCAGTTTCCCCCACAAGTTCAAAGACAGGTGGTATAGGTAAATTAAGTAAGCTAAATATGTCCTTAGTGTATGTGGAAGGGCATCAGTTGCATAAAACATATGCTAAATAAGTTGGCGGTTCATTCCGCTGTGGTGACCCCAGATTAGTAAAAAGACTAAACCGAAAATAAAATAAAGGAATGATGAATGAACGAATGAATGTTTGATTTGGTATGACAGTATGACCATAATTTCTCACAAATAAAATGATAAAATGCTGGTGAACTGACACCCAAGGCAACTCAGGAGATAAAGTGCCTGTGTCCATGTCCTCACTTAGTGAGATGACAGATACATTTTGATTGAATATCTATTATATTTCTCGCAATAATCTCTGAGAACATTGGCAAAACGAGGTCTATTCACATAAAAATGACACTATATGTAAAAAAACACAAACATGATGTTACAATTTTCTCAAATTCATGCTTTTGCAGTTGACGCAGAGCTGCGTATGGTATTGTTTTTAACAACTTGCTTCTTGAAACTGTCAAAAGTTTTCATTTTAAGGCCTTCAAAATGTTGTCACCCAAATGAACTGCCAAAAGCATCGACTGTTTTCTGTTTTTACTTAAAACTATTGCGTTAAACCGACCTCTGATCAATATGTACTTTTCTCATTAGTATCTCAGTTGTTTCTCCATCACTATCATGAGATCGAATATACATTTGCCACCTGAAAGACACAACTCTGTAATCTCAAGTCTCTTAAAAACGATCTAATCACCAAATAAAAGTCTGAGAAGAACTTCTCACCACAACACTTTTTTTTTTAACCTTTCTGATTCCAAAATGTTTTGACAATAAATCAGCTCCAGCATTATATTTATGTAATAATCTGGCTTTAACTCTACAACAATAACCATCTTCTCCAATCCAATTGGTATCCATCATAAGGAACTGTAAAAGAATCATCGAAAAACAACCGCGGTATTCAAATAAACAAAGCTAAGACCTCACTAAATCTCCCGAGCAATAAAAGAGCAATTCCTCTTCCTCTGGGAAGCGAAGAAAAGAGTTGGACAATAGGAAAGGGAAGGGAAAAAAGACGTTGAATGCTTGAAGAGTGAAGCACATGAAGCTCCGAAAAGTACTTCACAATGGCAGTGATCCATTGCAAATACAGTTTAATATAGAGAGAGAGAGAGAGAGAGAGAGAGAGAGAGAGAGAGAGAGAGAGAGGGAGAGAGCACATCCAACGGCTCGCGCGCCGCGTGGGTTGAAACCACATGGCCATTTCTCCATTAATCCTGGAGAGAGAGAAAAAGAGAGAGCAGGGAAATACAGAGTGACTCGCATGTCACCAGTGAGAGGTGGAAAAGCTCTACAAACAGTTCAATACCGCTGCCACTGTCCAAACAGCCCGCTCCACTCATTAATTTTAAAAAGTTGTGCGAATCTGCCTTGAACGGTAAATATTTAACCAGCACTCTGCATCGGCTGGCTCTCGTAAGCTCAACTTTAAACACACACACACAGATTTGCACCGAGAGCGGCTGAAAACTAATTACCAGAGGCAGAGCCACTTGTCGGCCGCCACAAGAAACAGAAGGTCAAGAGAGTCAGTTCGGCTCTGACAAACAGTCACGCTACTGAATGATACAAATTAGCCATAGGGCAGCTCTCTTCGCTCTGCCATTACGCGCCAGGAGAGAAGAGAGCAGCGTGATCCATACATCAACGCTTGATCGTTATGATGATGTTCGAAAAGGGAATGTTACGAATGCAAGAGTCGCAAGGCAGGCTTTCTTACAAGGAACTTAATGATGTGTGTGTGTTTTCATTTCTGAGCCCTTTAACCATATACTGTGGAATATTCCAGCGTCTCCTTCAAAACTTTGTTTCATTATTGACCTCTGGCCTGAGGAGGATCTGGGAAAGCAGATGTAGAAATGCTGCATATCAAATGTTCTGGCGTAAAAAAGAAAAAGAAAAAGAAAAAGTGGAGCGTCGAGCTTGATGGATTTCTGGGATCGTGATTTAGCAGCCGTGCCTCTTGGACTTTAAGTGACAGGAGATATTTTACCTCCTCTTGTGTCGCTGGCGTGAAATGTATCAATCTGATCGGACCGAGAGAGGGAAGGGAGGGACATTTTTTTGGGGTTGGGGAGGGAAATGAGAGCTGTTTTTTGCGGATGGAGCGATTGATAGTTCTGAGAGAGAAAAATGCTACTGGGAGAGGTGGGAGTCTCCGGTGATCGCAGCAGACTGATGGATGACCAATGGGGTGTGATTTGCAGGGATGACTTGATAAAGAAGATGAGTGAACATCGGTGAGGGTTTAAAAATGAGTAGTGGAAAAAAAAAGTCAAGTCTGAGGGAAAGTCACATTGTGAACTTCACTTTTTGAAGTCCTGCAACACTAGTGGTGAATTGAAAAGGTGAATTGTGGTGCACATGTTTGAATTTGGCTTTAAGTCTGAATGCTTGGAGATGAACCTTTAATTTCATGTGTAATTATTTTCATTGTCGAAAATATATTAATTTGTCAAATTTAAACAGTTCTAATAAAGTTCAGTTTTGTGACAATGTAACCACAGTCATGTTTATTATTTATTCTCTTACGTAAGCCTCAGAATGCTTCAATGCTTTTGTGTTTTTTTATACAAGAAATATAGTATGTGTTTGTGGAATGGAAGTTAAATCTATATTTCAATGCTTCTGAAAGTTGAAGAAATACAATGATTTTGTAAGTAAGTAAAGTAAGTAATGTGTACAGTATTTATATAGCGCATTTATTGTGTATGGCCATACACCCAAAGCACTTCACAATCACGATGGGTGGGGGGTGCGGGGGAACAGGACAATGACGCCAGTGCGCTCACCACACACTAGCTATACAGCGATAGAGCCAAATCGGTGGATGGGGGTGGATGGGGATGATTGGGAGGCCATACTGTAAAAAAAAATCCATAAATTTACGGTTTATTTCCAGTAGCTGGGCTGCCGAAAAAAACTGTAAAATAACAGCCGTTAAATTACAGAAATTTACTGTAAAATAAGAGAGGTTGAATTACAGAAAATAAAATTTAAGGAATTTTTGTAATTTAACGGTCGTTATTTTACAGTTATTTTTCGGCACTCCAGCTGCCAGAACTAAACCGTAAATTTCCAGATTTTTATTTACAGTGTATGATGGGTAAGGGCCAATGGAGGGAATTTGGCCAGGACACCGGGGTTACACCCCTACTCTTTGCAAGAAGTGCCATGAGATTTTTAATGACCACAGAGAGTCAGGACCTCGGTTTAACATCTCATCTGAAAGACAATGGCAAATAATTTGTGAAATAATGCAAATGTGCTGCAAGGCATGCTATATGTTTGAAAAGGAAAGGCTTCTTATGCCGAGTTCAGACTGCATGATTTTAACCCCGATTTTTCACCAACAGGTTTTGAGAAATCGCAGACAAACGCCTGAAATCACAGGCAAATCGGTGCTCGTGCACGTGAGTGACAATCACACAGTGTGAACTGAAAAAATATAGGAATATATAGGAAAAAAAAAATCTGCATTTCATGATGTGTGTGTCTGTGGTCCTTTACTGACTCGATAGCTGCAGAGTATACTGTCAAACAGCAGTGTGTGTATGGAATATCCTGTCGCGAAAAGTGGTAATAGTTTGATTGCAGTGTTAACATGTCTGTACTGCACTTCAATAATGCAACATACTCCACATGTCTTTATCCTATTTCTGTTTAGTTCTATTATGATTTTAGTCACATTAAGGTCATCAAAAACTGCTGTTTACATGGACACCAATAATCAGATTTTTATACGATTAAGACAATACTCTGATTAAGAGTCGACCATGTAAACATACTCAATGTCTGGAAAAATAACACGAATTGCATATAACCTGTTTTAACACATTTTAATCTGTTTTTATCTGTCTTTAATAATTTTTATTATTTGTTTTTATTTTCTTATACTTGTCTCTTTTAATTCCTGTTTATGTAAAGCACTTTGAATTGCCACTGTGTATGACATGTGCTATATAAATAAGCTTGCCTTGCCCTAAGGAAACTAAATAGTTTTCCAAGCAAATGCAGTTTTTTTGCTATTAAATAAAGAAAAATATTAATAATTTTCAAGGAGGTAAAGTTTCTCATGAAAACATGGCAACATATTTTTAATGAATGTAGCATAATACTTTAAAAGAGCATTTAAAGTTCCTTGTGGTAATGCAACAGATCTGCAAAATAATGTTTTTTTAACACTTTTGCAAATAAATTTACTATTAGGGATGTACCGAAATGAAAATTCTGGACTGAAAATGATAATTCTGAAAGCACAAAGCTGGACAGAAACTAGCATGCTGGCCAGTACAGCGCAGTATAGTCTTTTTTCTGCTCATATTTCTGACCATTTTTCTCTTTCGACAGAAAAACAAAAACTGCATTTTCAAACAATATTTTTTGGTGGCTGAAAATTCTGAGCATCCCTAGTTGCTATACCTATAGATGATGAATGAAGGCGGATGCAAATGCTAAAATTTAGCTAGAAAATGTCAAATTTCTCAAGGAAATGCAATATTTTATTAGAAAAAAACTAAAAGCCCAATCTCACAAGGAAACATTACTATTTTACGTATTGTCAGAAAAGTGGCTAATTCATAGGATTTCAAACGATGTCATGCATATGAAATGTTCAAATTTACGAAGGAGTCATTCCCCCAAAACCCCATCCCAAAATCTACCCCTCACTGGGTGATGAGGAACTGTACTAAAATGTACAAATTATATATATATATATATGTGTGTGTGTGTGTGTGTGTGTGTGTAAATCTGTGAGTACTGCGTTACAACAGCTGTCTGATCTGATCACAGAGACTGAACAACGACACCCGGACTCTGCTTTTATCATTCTCAGTGACTTTAATCAGGCAAAAGCAAAACTCACACATGAGCTGCCTAAATTCAAACAACACATCACATGCCCCACCAGAAACAATAACATTTTGGATCATTGCTACACCACAATAAAGGATGCATATCGCACCGTCGCCAGAGCAGCTCTAGGACTCTCCAACCACTGCCTGGTTCATCTTATACCAACTTACAGGCAAAAACTTAAAACTACTAAGCCAGTATTAAGGACTGTTAAGAGATGGACCAATGACACAGAGCAGGTCTTACAAGCCTGTTTTGAATGCACTGATTGGAGTGTTTTTGAAGCTGCAGCCACCGACCTGGACGAGCTCACAGAGACTGTAACATCATACATCAGTTTCTGTGAGGAGTTATGCATCCCTACCAGGACCTACTTATCATTTAACAATGATAAACCATGGTGTACACCAAAACTTAGTCAGCTTCGTCATGAAAAAGAGGATGCCTACAGGAGGAGGGACAGGATTTTATACAATCAGGCTAGAAACACACTGACAAAGGAGATTGGTGTGGCCAAGAAGAGCTATGCCAAAAAGCTGCAAAACCAGTTTTCTGCCAACGACCCTGCATCAGTGTGGAAAGGCCTGAAAAACATCACAAATTATAAAACGCCATCCCTCAGTATCGACAGCAACAAACATCTTGCAAACGAGCTGAATATTTTCTATTGTAGATTTGACACCTCTGACCAGACACCTCACACCCGCCCGGACCATCTCTCTACACAGCCATCAACACCTCCAGCCATCCCCTTCTCCACCCCTGCACTTCAGATCAGTGAGGATAATGGGCATCAGATCCTCAGTAAACAGCCATCAACACCTCCAGCCATCTCCTTCTCCACCCGGCACTTCAGATCAGTGAGGATAATGTGCGTCAGATCTTCAGTAAACAGAGGACACGAAAAGCACCAGGTCCAGACGGTGTTTCACCAGCCTGTCTGAAAACTTGTGCGGACCAACTGTCTCCCATTTTCACACAGATCTTCAACAGATCACTGGAACAGCGCAAAGTTCCATCCTGCTTCAAATGCTCCACCATCATCCCAATACCAAAGAAACCAAAGATCACAGGACTCAATGACTACAGACCTGTTGCCTTAACATCTGTGGCCATGAAGTCATTCGAAAGACTGGTGTTAGCTTATCTGAAGGACATCAATGGACCTTTGCTGGACCCCCTGCAGTTTGCCTATAGAGCAAACTGGTCTGTGGATGATGCAGTCAACATGGGACTGCATTATATCCTAGAACATCTGGACAAACCAGGGAACTACGCAAGGATACTGTTTGTGGACTTCAGTTCTGCCTTTAACACCATCGTCCCATCACTGCTCGAGAACAAACTGACCCAGCTGTCTGTTCCAAGCTCTGTCTGTCAATGGATCACCAGCTTTCTGACAGATAGACAACAGCTAGTCAGAATGGGCAAAATCATATCCGACAGCCGCACCATCAGAACTGGTGCCCCCCCCAGGGATGTGTTCTCTCCCCACTGCTCTTCTCTCAGTACACAAACGACTGCACTGCAAAAGACCCCTCCATTAAGCTCTTGAAGTTTGCGGATGACACTACTGTTATCGGCCTCATCCGGAACGGTGACGAGTCTGCATACAGACAGGAGGTGGAGCGGCTGGCTTTATGGTGCAGATACAACAACCTGGAGCTGAACACGGTCAAAACAGTGGAGATGATAGTGAACTTTAGGAGAAACCCCCCTGCACTCCCCCCACTCACCATCATGAACAGCACTGTGGCTGCAGTAGAGTCATTCAGGTTCCTGGGCACCACCATCTCTCAGGACCTGAAGTGGGATATTTACATTGACTACATTGTAAAGAAAGCCCAGCAGAGACTGTACTTCCTTCGTCAGCTGAGGAAGTTCAACCTGCCACAGGAGCTGCTCGTACAATTCTACTCAGCTGTCATCCAATCCATCCTCTGCACTTCAATCACCGTCTGGTTCAGCTCAGCTGCCAAAACCGACCTCCGTAGACTACAGCGAATAGTCCGGACTGCTGAATGAATCACTGGCACTACCCTTCCTACACTTCAAGAACTGTACTCTTCCAGAGTGAGTAAAATAGCTCGTAAAATCACTCTGGACGCCTCACACCCAGCACACTACCTGTTCCAACTGTTACCGTCTGGTCGGCGCTACAGAGCACCAAGCACAAAAACAGCCAGACACAGGAAAAGTTTTTTTCCTCAGGCCATCTACCTCATGAACAGTTAAATATTCCCCTACTGTGCAATAAACGTGCAATACTTTCTCATACGCACTTGTACACAGCACCTTATAACCTGTATATTTACAGCATATCTGTACATACAACTCAACATCCAGATCTTTTTGACTAACTGCATCTCTGTTTAATGTTTAATGTTTATTGCCTTTTCTTTTCTTGTATTTAATTTTGTGTTGTCACTTTATGTACACTGGAAGCTTCTGTTGCCAAAACGAATTCCTTGTGTGTGTGAAGCACACTTGGCAATAAAACTGATTCTGATTCTGATATATATATAGCCACTAACTCAAAGTTGCTAATTGCCATGAGATTGTGTTAAACACATACAGTATTCAACCCAGGCTCATTCTGATTACGTACCTCTATATACATTTCTGGAGAGCTCCAAATACGTCTCATGAGCTATGTTTCTTTTCTTTTTTTTGCAGTTTTTGTTTTTTCGAAACCACCAGAGGCCACTGTGTACACTTTGCAAGATCTCAAATTTTTCTTGTAAGTGCCATTAGTGCCTGCTGTTCCTGCATAAATCCATCAGAGAAAGAAAAAAAGAAAAGCCCTCACGGCAGTCTGATTTTTACAACGTTTTCAGATTTTACCATATTCTCACCCTGTTATTTACTAGTTTTTTTTGTCTTTTGTTTTTGTCTTACCTGCTTTCTGAAACCATTCTTCACCGGACTCAAACCCCGTCGTCACGGTCAACTCCGCTCTGCGTCTTAAATCTTTCAACATACGCAGCGAGCCACTGGACAAACTGGTAACAGCGTACAAGCCATCCATATGCAGGTAAACGGTCAGCTGGTAAGCACAAAAAGAAAAGACGTCATACCACCCCTAAGTGTTCGATTTAAAGATGAAATGCAGCCATGCATACTTTTGGCTTGATAATTCATGATCTCCAGAAATGTATACAAGGCTACATTTGCACATATTGCTCACAAACCCAACACCAATATTTTGCAAGAGAATGGAGTTGCTAGTGAACAAAGTTCTTGTGGGAATGCAATACTTTTGCAAGAAAAATGTTTTACTGATAATCTAAAGATTTTTCTGTGAAAAACAATCATTTACGCAAGAAACTGCCAATGTTTTGCTAGCATACATGAAAAGCAATACTTTTGTCACTACAGTCAGTGTTACTGTTACTCCAGTGTAAACCTGTCATTCCTTTACAATAACCTGACGGCAAACATCAGGTCAACATATTTCTGCTGTAATATATCATATAAGGTATTTGGCGTAAACTATTGCTTTTCCAACAGAAAATTCCAAATACGCTCCAAGTAAATGTACAAAACCTCAACATGTGATTCTACGCAGTTTCTTTTGTCAGCACATCTTCACAGTTTGGCTAATGTCTGACCCGGTGCTCACAGTCATGAAGTAATGGCCTGATCATATAGGCCACCTGGTGTTCATTTGGACTATAGGAAATATCCCACACGCATGAATAGCAGCATGGAGCACTCCCACAGCCAGCTGCACACCACTATTTGATGGAGAAAGCGTGTTTCTGGTTAGCCCGACCGCTGCGGTCGCTCACACTAGTGAAATCCCCAAAATCCCAAAGTCAGATCCTCACCATTAACCAAATTCAATTTGTCATTTGAGTAATTATCCATGATGGTTAAGAGCCTGCCGATCGTTCCCAATGAAGAGGGAAAACAGAGGACGAAAGGCAGAAAGGCAAAGAAGGAACGTGAGGAAAATAAAGGTGGAAGACAGATCAGAAATTGTTCCTCAGCTGGTTGCTGTGAAGCAAGAACACTCACACACACACACACACACACACACACACACACACACACACACACAC
>CAIGQZ010000217.1:9770390-9784138 GCA_903798205.1 Danio tinwini | reverse complement strand
TTTAAGGTTGTAAACTAGATATCTGCTTTACAAAATAATTATTTATTGCTTTTTAGTCAATTATTGTCAATTATATGACAAAAAATACAAGGAATTTGTCATAAATAGGAAAAAAAATTATAAGTGCTTTCTATTTTAGATATGATTCAGAACAGGAAAAGAGTCTATCAGCACGTTATATTATTGTTATTTATTATCCATTCATTAATTTTCTTTCAGCTTAGTCTCTATTTCAGAGGTCACCACAGGAGAATAAACTGCAACTATTTCAGCATATGTGTTATGCAGCAGATGCCCTTCCAGACGCAACTCAGTATTGGGAAACACCCATACACTCATACACTATGGTCTTTGGACTGTGGGGGAAACCGGAGCACCCAGAGGAAACTCACACCAACACAGGGAGAACATCCAAACTCTACATTGAAATGCCAACTGGCCCAGCCGGGACTCGAACCAGCATCCTTCTTGCTGTGAAGCGACAGTGCTAACCACTGAGCCACCGTGCTACCCTGTTGTATATTATTTTTAATCAATTGAAAATTCCAAATCGATCCCAAAATCTGATAAGTAGTCATTTTTATTCACATTTATTCATGTCCATTGAAACAGGGTCATTTTAAATATTTATATTTTGTCTAAAAGGAATGAAAATAAAAAGAAAAACTTGTTCGTTGGTCACTTTAATTGGTGGACGATTGATGGAAAGTTTTTTTAAATTATTTTTATAGCAAAAAAACGTGTTAATGAAGTTTGTATGATTACAATTGAATCACTGAAGTCACACAGAATCTTTTGACAATGTTTTCGGTTCCTTTTCTGGACTTTTGAGAAATTAATAACAGAATGATCATTTGTGAGTGAACTAACCCTTTAATTAATTGTGGCGTGGTGGCTCAGTCGCCTCACAGCGAGAAGGTCACTGATTCGAGTTCCGGCTGGGCCAGTTGGCGTTTCTGTGTGGAGTTTGCATGTTGTCCCGGTGTTACCCCCACAAGTCCAAAGACATGCGCTATAGGTGAATTGAATAATCTAAACTGGCCATAGTGTATGGGTGCATGTGTGAATGCAAGTGTGTATGAATGTTTTCCAGTACTGGGTTGCAGCTGAAAGGCAATCCGCTGAGTAAAACATATGCTGGAATAGTTGGTGGTTCATTCCACTGTGATAAATCAGACTAAGCCGAAGGAAAATGAATGAAAGAACCCTTTAATTCAGAGTGCAGGGTACATGTGCTCAGCAGATACTCAAGCTTTGACAATAGATACTTTCATGTTTTTTGATTGTATGACTGGCATTTGGTTGTATTTGTTATAAGCAACACTTTGAGACAAGATCTGACTGACAATAATTTGCACCTCTGCACATTAACCTAACAAAAGAACAACGTGTGATATTTCTTTAGTCACACTCAGAATGTACTTTAAAGTGTCAAGCAGTAGGATAGAGGAGTGCTTTGACTCAATAACGCAACTTGATAGACAGCGATCAGAGTTGAAACTCTCTATGATGGGTTTGTTTAATTCAGAGCCTGGCCGAGGGGTGAGAACAGGATATATATGAAGGTGTTGGAAAGATATCACGGTGACAAAAAAGCATACTTCATACCCTCTCGCAGCTGACGTGTGTGACATCTGGTTTTCACTTAGGCCCGCAGGAAAAATACCTTGGGAAATATGATGTCCAATATGGGGACTGGAGCTAATCTAAGCCAGCGGTACACAAATCATCTCTCACTCTCGGGCAGAAGAGAGTACTTCTCTCCAGACCTGCAATGCATCTGTAAACAAATCATAGTATTAATGGGGATGGAAATGAATCATCCATCTCCACTGGCCTGTCGCCCTGCTCATGACAACAACATGATTTCTCTTCAGGCCTTTAAGTGGGATCTGCTCAGGCAGAGAAAGAAAAAACGGGGTGCGCTTTAGATCTGCACACCATAAAACATGACTGGGCAAAACTACTGCCGAAGAGCGGAGGCACAGAT
Organism: Danio tinwini; assembly: GCA_903798205.1. Lineage (NCBI taxonomy): Eukaryota > Metazoa > Chordata > Actinopteri > Cypriniformes > Danionidae > Danio > Danio tinwini. The sequence goes on along the minus strand of CAIGQZ010000217.1, from coordinate 9,782,148 downwards.
ATGCTGTGTTACAGAGCGGAGGAAATCCTGCATGCAGTTTTGAAATAGCATTTTAGAGTCTTATATTGGCATTACTAACTAGACCTTTATATGCTTGTCAATTTTATTCTTTTTCATATCATTGTAGGGAAAGATTATGGATTAAACTTAAGAAACAGGGTGGACCCAAGTGCCTACTTAAGTGCATAATTTTGCTAAAACATGAAATTAAAACAGCACATTTTGACAGCTAACAAAGAAAATGGTCAAAATTTAGTGAAAAATACTCATTCTTAATGTGTGCTTTTTTCTCTTTTTTCAAGAGATAAGGAGATTATCTGCACTTTTGTCCTGTCTCTGTCACCGTCTTTAACACAAAAGAGCCAATTAATGGGATAGTTTACCAAAAATAAAAATGATATCATCATTTACTCACACTTCACTTGTTTCAAACACAAAAGAAGATATTTTGAAGAATGTATAAACCTGTTATGATTATCAGCAACCTAGCGGCATCGCTAACAGACTACAAATACGCCATTTATGGACTACAAGATCCAGTCATGCACCCCACACACACACACACACAACTGGTTCCTGATCATGACAGACTGAGGATTGTCATAAGCTATGTTTCCATCCACCTATTTTTATGCGCATTTTGGAGAAAAAATGGTTGATGGAAATGACAAGATGCACATAAATTTTGAAAATGTGCATAAAAAACATATGCGCATCACTGAGTAGGATAAACTTTTTATTCCATAAGAAAAGATGCGCATAAACTACGATGAAAACACTTTTACCGCACAAATTCCAGTGTGCGCATTAAAAAAAGGTCATGTGATTTTGTTATAAGAGATCATGTGATGATAAAAATGTGTGTGAATGAACCAACCAGCAGGCTGAGCGCATTATAAACCATCTGAAATGTTGTTTTGGTCATTCTAAAATGCCTCACCGTTTAAGTATTTTTGTTATTATATTATTAATGACCTCCAGAATCAAGAGTATCTGTGCTCCTCGTCTGACCCCTTCAAACGCCTCCGCGCGTTCACTGTGTGTCAGGATTGCCTTCTGATGCACAAGTCATTTATTAGATAAACAAAAGATTGATGCAACTTCTCCTACTGCAGCAAATTCAGTTTTTATTGTTGATATTTGGCGCCAGTTAATCAGGAAGTGACAATTTTGTTCGATTCGACTCTTTGGATGGAAACGCAGCTTTATTCGCACGTCTTTTATGCGATAAACCAGTTTTGCGCATAAAGTTCATTCGCATTTTTGGATGGAAACATAGCTATAAACTGATTACATGGACTATAAAAACAGCACAAACACACACATTGTGGCTAAGTCTTCTGTAGCGTGAAATGGACGCTGACAACAGGGTGTGGATCCAAATGCAGGTTTATTGAGACAGAGATGGTAAGGAGCAAACAGATGTACACGGGCAATCTAGAGTCATGGTCAGTAAACAGGCAGATGGTCAAAAGGCAGGCAGCATACAGGAATAAACAAACAAAACAGGGCAAGGGTCAAAAACACGGCAAGACAAGGCAAAGAAAAACGCGTCGTAATGTTCACTATACAGTTTACCAAGACTCCTCCACATTGTGTGTGTTTGTGCTGTTTTAAGTCCATGTAAGCAGTATATGACAATTCTCCGAGCGTGTGTGTGTATGTGTGTGTGTGTGGTTCATGACTAGATCTTGTAGTCCATAAATGGTGAAGTTGTAGTCCGTTAGCGATCTGCAGCTGCTAGATCACTGATAATCATAACACCTGAAAACAGAGTTGGGGAAAGTTACTTTTGAAAGTAATGCATTGCGATATTGAGTAACTCCCCAAAAAAATGGGGATTGCATTACGTAGTTAGTTTTTTTTTTTTTTCTTTTTTTAATAGAGGAGCTCTACAATTAACAATGCACTGTATAACCTACACCTTCTTTACCTTTAAAAAATACATAAAAATATATATAATTTTTGGATGTTATCTGAGAAGCAATGTGTTTGCTACTTTTGTATTATTTGTCTTAAATAAAGTCAGTCCATTGAGACAATCCTCTTTTTTTCTTTTCTTCGGTGTGTATAAAATAATGAACACATTTTCTCATTGACTGCATGATTCTTTCTGACTACTTTAATTTTAATTCAGCAAATTAAATTTTTAAAAGCTAATTAATTAAACTAAAGAGTATCTCAAGTATTATTACTTATTTTTTAAAAGTAATGCTTTGTTTTATTCGTTACTTAGAAAAGTAATATTATTCAAACTCGCGTTACTTGTAATGTTACCCAACACTGCCTTTAACCACTGAATTTCCATAGTAATTGTTTTTCCCAATATGGATATCAATTGTTACTGGTTTCTAACATTCTTCAAAATATCTTTTGTGTGACATTTTTAATAAACTGAACTGAATTGGTTTATTTATGTGAATATTTAAGCTGCTTTGACACAATTTACACTGTGCTATAGAAATAAAGATGAAGCTGAAAGTGAGTAAATGTCAGAATTGTCATGTTTGTGTGAACTATAACAGTAAAGTCTTAGTTGAAGTATTTCATTTAAAAAGAAAACAATAGGGACTACATTACATGTGGTGTAAAAAGTGTGCTTGTATGCTTGAATTGAATTAATCTCTTTAAACAATGTCCTGTTAGTCAATTGAGGTAAAGCTGGTTTTATATTCACACATTCTCCTTAATAATATAATTTCATTAAAGTATTCTTTGCAAATTCTAAATAGTGAAATCATAGTCAAGGTTTCCGCTACATTCATTCTTCCATGGCAGGGCGCCACACCAAAATTCATCCCGCCATGGCTACATTACAGCTTCTCAATCAAAACATTCAGTCATTTTTTTTTTAAATAGTGGGTTATAATCCCACCAAAACGTATTAAAAGGTAAGTGAATTATAACAGTGCAAACTTTTCTGTAAGCATAGTAGCGCTGTGCGTTTTTTGTTTAACACTTTAAGGTGACATGCTGACTGAACCCTAGAATCCTAGAGGAAACACTGATATTGTCAGCCAATGACTATCAGAGTATAACAAGGTCACAGTCACAGTTACTGACTGAGGAGTTTATTTATTTTATTTTATTTTGTTTATTTATTTTTTTTTTGGGGGGGGGGGGGTATAAACATAAAGCAACATACAAACAAATAAAAATATAAAAAAACAATACATTACAGAAAATGATATCCAAAATAGTACTGAGAATCAAACAGTATCATATCCCGATGATAAAAATGATTTCGAAAGTGAAGGTATGACTGGTGTTAATATTTACTGGGCCGATCAGAAACAACGAAAGTGAAAACCGCCTGTGACGATTACATTTTCTGCGTGTCTGTGTACATAAATGGTGCTCACAAGTACTCACAGAGTGTTCAGCTTTTTCGTCTGATTATACGAGGACATTAATATCATTTCCAGAGCTGCTGAGAGAAACTTTATACAAGCTCTTTTTCACCGCTTAACTAGAGGAAAAACACCCGCTAAAACGGAACAAACCGTCAAAATAAAAGTCCTATTAAGATTAGATGTTTCTTATGAAGGTGATGATAAAAAATACTAGTAGAAAGCATACATAATCTTTTTATTTTTTTGCCATATATTTCAATTCACAGTTTTTTTATGTTTCTTTTTCATTAAAATAAGAAATGTGACATTTGTTGTTATATTTTAATTGAATTATATTTTTATATCAGTTGCAAAAATGTTTAATGCATTTAAATGTTGTTGGTTTTTTTCAGGAGGCCATTGGCACTTTCTGTGATCTGTTTTCATTTTAGTTAGCTTTAAAAAAATTATTAATAAATAACATAAACGTAACAATAACATTCTGAATTTCCCTTTATGATTAACAATTCTCAGAATATAATTTTATGTTGCTTCCATGTTGTTTTTTGTTCTTTCTGAAGGCCGATGTATGTTTTCCTCTATAGTTGACACAAATCGAACAAAAGCTTTTATTATATCACGACCCCAAAAGAAAGGTTTTCAGAACAACACAATGCTCACATTTACACATATAAATATGAAGCGATTTTACACTAATTCAAGTTAAGATGTGCATAGCGAGTCTTAAGCAATTACGGGCTAATTGTTCGTCCTAATTGCCTTCGGAAGACCGCAGAATTCCAGAGAACGTTCCAGACACGATGTTATGACAGCTCTGAACGCACCAGCCCAGAGTTTGGAGTGTTCTTGTGTGCTGCTTTTTAATCTGAGCCCGGCAGATGAGAGGCTCAGTAATTGCTATATATTGCTCTTTGTTTCAAGGACCTTTGATGATCCCAAAGCCATGCCTTTATCAGAAGACAAAGTAATTAGAAGTGAAAATGAAGGGAGGAGGTTGGGGGGTGGTGGGGAGGGACGGGGGTCTCGTCTTCTGATTAGCAGACTTCTCACCCTCCACCTTCACTCAGATTATTTTTATAGAGTCCTCGGCTGTTAGCTGCCGGTTGGCGGTGAAAATGAAGGTTTCAAATGTGCAGTCAGCATGTTGTTGTGTTTGCGCTGGTTAATAATGATAATAAAACAAGGTGATAATGGGTCAGGTTTGATGGGAGAACCACTTGTTTGGTGCTGACAGTTCAGCCAGGCAGAAATATTCTCAACCGCTAAATGCTGCAGAATATTTTATGTGCTATAATAATAATAATAATAGCACAATCACCTCACAGCAAGAAGGTCGCTGGTTCGAGCCTCGACTGGGTCAGTTGGCATTTCTGTGTGGAGTTTGCATGTTCTTCCTGTGTTTGTGTAGATTTCCCAGTGATGGGTTGCAGCTGGAAGGGCATCCGCCGGATATGCTGGATAAGTTGGCGGTTCATTTCACTGTGGCGACCCCAGATTAATAAAGGGACCAAGCTGAAGGAAAATAAATGAACAATAATAATAATAATAATAATAATAATATAATGATAATTAATAATAATAGTTTTATTGTTGTTTTGAGTTATCTATTTTATCTATTTTTTATTATAATTAATGTATATGTGTAAATGTGAAATGAATGTTGTTCTGAAGAGGTTTCATAATAAGAGCATGAATGAAAATGTATGCATGCTTACTGTCATTAGGGCTGCGTCCGAAACTGCCTACTACTCAGTAGTTTATTTGAATTTAAATGTACTACTCGGCCATTAGAAAATTACGTTCTATACAGTATGAATGGAATTCTGACATACTACATCTGCCATTTTGTCATAGTCACGTGACCTACTTGCGAAGTTGCGTTGCTTCAGTCCCATTCATTAATTCTCTCGTGGGGAATCACGGGATAGTGCAGCGTGCATGGAATGCGCACTTCAGAATCTTGCCGGAAGTAATAAGTCATCCTGGTACTTCTCGCATACTGATTTTAACATACTATATAGTATGGTACTATACAGTTTAGACTTAGTCAATGTGTCATTTGCTTAGTTTTTATTTAAAATGCAAAGATGACATTGTTTGTTATGACAACATGACATAAACAAATACATAACATACATTTTTGTCTTTGTTATAACAACTTGACATTACCAAGACAACTTAAGTTATCATTATCAACTCTGTCATAAACATGATCGTCATGTGACATTTTAATGGTGTCATGAATATTTTTCTGGTAATTTTCAGTGGAACTGTATTTGTCACTTAAACATCTCTTTAAAAGTGTCATTACTCTGTCAAATCATTTTTAACAGCATCATTAATATGTAATGACCTTTTAAAGACAAATTCTGGAAATGTACAGTTATATACATTAGAGCGCCAAATATGCCCCAGGAGCTATGTTTTTTGCAGTTTTTGTTTTCGTAAATCCACAAGAGGCCGCTGTGTATGCATTTTCAGATCTCAAATTTCAAGAGGGGTCTGGATGCAGACCTGGTGCAGTGCAATCGGATCAATCGGTACTTTTGAAAACACTATCGGTTGGGATTAGGGAAGGAGAAGGGTGGGTCAGTCAATCGGTCAGTCAGTCAGTCAGTCAGTCAGTCAGTCAGTCAGTTAGTCAGTAAGTCAACAGCAGCCTCTGGTGGATATATGCGAGAACAGCAGGCATGAATGGCACTCGTGAGAGAAATTTGAGATCTCAAAAAGCGTACACAGCGACCTCAGGAGCATTCATAAAAAAATAAAATAAAAAAACGGACCTCCTGGGACGTATTTGACGCTTTCCTGAAATGTATATCTGTTTGTTAAGTGGTGACGTGTTGGTGACGCATGTAATACTGTTTCCGGGTCCAAGTTGCCAGTCATTTGAATTGACAAAATATTTGTTTATGATCACTTTTTATTCATATCACACATTAAAGTGAATTTTATATAAAGTCATAGTGTACGCAACAATTACTGAGCTTGCTGCATCACAAATACCAAAATTTGAACAATTTATAAAAAAATTATCACTTTCTGGCCATCAGATATTAGGCATGGACCTATATATTGCGATCGTGATTTTTGAAAGTATTGCAGCGCTTTATTAACGTTTATTACTAGCATTTGATGAGTCTCCACATTCAGTTTCACAGAGCGCTTGGACCCGGAAGCCCCTTCGCGTGACGTCACACTTAATAAGCGGATAGCAGTACGTTTCCAGAATGAGCCTGGGTTGGAGTAATCAGGAGAATCAGGAACTGGTGTGTGTGTGAGGTGCATGATAGTATTTGTAATCCAGTATATTGACAAAAGTGTAGTTCTCTAGTGATCTGCAAGGATTAGATCGCTGGTGATTAAGACATTAATAATGAAATAAAATTCACTTTTTCAATCTTTTCAAGTTTTAAAAGAAAGATCAAGGCTAAAGCATTTATGATTGAAGAAAATGTAGATTAAATACATAAATCATAACATACATATAATTGCCAATACTGTAGAGATAAACTGTGTACAGTGAGACCACACTCAAAAAAAATATATATATTTTTTACTTGTTCAAACTTCTTAATTAAAATGAGCTAAAACAACACAATTCTTGAGATTTCATTGGGACAACTTAATATGTTTTATGTTCAGTACACATAAATTTGCTAAAAGTGTTAAGTTAACTTAATTGATTTGTGTTAGGACAACATGAACGAATTGTGTGAAACCCTGCCTTTTTTTACAGTGCAAGAAAACCACTGCAAAGTTAAACATCTATATGTCACACTGACTTTAGACGGTAAAATGATAGTTTCATTAAAGGCAGATTTATGTAATCACAAACCAAACTAATTGTGACAGTTTTGCCATGTAGATCAAAATGCGATAACAAGAGCTACATGTAATCTGTCACCCGAATGTCTGTAACCCAAGTGCTGGTCTTATTAAGTCCTTATAGATGGAGCCCAAGTGGTTAACATGTCTAATGAACAGGACTGTTCACAGCCCTGCCTGCACAGTGTGAACTTACATCCCAGTCATTAGCTGTTAAAAAGCTGATTATTGTGGAGGAAGTCTTTTCAAGGTTAAATACCGCAAGCTTCTGCTGTGAACACCCCTTAATTGCAATTATATTTGAAAATAGTTGAAACTCTTTTACGCCGGTGCTTAGTGTGAACGGTGGAAGTGTTAAACAAGAAGAGAGAGAGAGAAAAAAAAGCATATCGCCTGTCAGAATTCAGTAGCCTTATTAAACATGATTAAGCAGCACATTTGTGTGGATTTTTCAGGATTTCTGTTCATTTACTATTTATAAAGACGTCTCGGGTAGTGACAGGCACTGCACTTCACACGGATAAAGTGGGTTGATATTACTTTTTCAGATTGTGTGATAAAGCTAATGGCACAGATTTGCTCGGAAATGACTGGTTGAATGCTATTTTGTGGGTCTAGCATCTAAATGTTAATTAAAAGTGAATTTGACAACAATTACTGTTGACATTATTATAAAAAAACTGAACAGAAATATCTTACGTCACTTGATAAAAAAACTCATTTTTAGGCACTGTCATATCGATAGCTATGCTGTAATACTGGTATGGTAATAATACTGGTATTTATATAATAATACTAAACTTTGATAGGGTGTCACGGTGGCGCAGTGGGTAGCACAATCGCCTCGCAGCAAGAAGGTCGCTGGTATGAGCCCAGACAGGGTAGGGTGAGCGCATTAAAAAGCATTGTATGCCACTCAGATTGCACTGCACCAGATCTGCATTCAGACCCCTCTCCTTTCTTTGCAAACCCTGTCCTTTGGATATGTTTATAGGTGTTACTATGGAGACATGTTAATACGTGCCAGTCAATAAATTCGGTGGGCGGGGAAAACCGCACTTTCACATTGCAGTGGGCTAAAATCTAAATATTTTAGGAAAAATAAGACTTGCTGTGTTTATATCACACCAATATGACAGTGGACACACCATACCTACATATTGACATAGCTATTGATGAAAATATACTTCATAATTTCATAAATATAATAAGGGATTCACATAAAGGGAGAGCATAATGGCCTGTTTCCACTGAGTGGTACGGAACCATACCGTACCGTACCCCTTTTTCGGCACCCTTTCGAAAGGGTAATAAACTCGAGACCTTTCTTTTGGTAAACTCGAGGTTACCAAAAGGTGGAGCTAGACGCGCAGCTGAACGCTATAGAGTGGAGGAACTATGACGTCACCTTGTAGGCCAATTGGCTGCAAGCATAAAACTGGTTCCCTCGATAAAATCCCCATAGTATTTTCCTATAGGCTTTTCGAAGATTGCAAATAATAAGCTCTGTGTTCAAACACTGTTCATTACAGTTACACGTTTTGTCCAACCGGATAATCCTCACACGAAAACATAACTTTTAGCACTTTTGAATCTTAAATGCAAACGCAAGAATGGAAAAGCTAACATTAGGCTATAAATGGACCGCAGCGCCTGGGGCGCTCACCTGTGACGTCAGCACCACCCTGCTAACAACAACTTTTCAAACTTATTTTTTTGTTAAAATTTGGTCCATGACAAAGATTTAATCTCTCGGTTTATCATATTATAATTCACGCTAAATATTATAAACACATGAATACACAAAAACACATATACGTGCCTTTTAGATAGTTTTTTTTACGTGGGAAATGCATTTTGTTTTGCTTTACGATTGTAAAAAGTTTTAAAACTGTACATATAAATGTGCCTACATCGTATTATCATAAGACATGTTTAAAAAAGTGTATCGTTCGCGTGCACACAGCCCGCTTAGTAACAGACATTAATGAGGTGTGAGGGACAAGTCTGTCAAATGCCTGCCATCATGGACACAGAACAACATTCAATATTTTTTTTTTTGTCACGAAGTACAGCGAAAAGCAGCCCATACAGTCACATATGCTATACATTTTAAGGAGTGTAAATATTGCTGTTATGACAGAGTTAAACGTGTTCAGATGAAGAAAAAAACAGACGAAAAATCCTTTGATCAAATGAAATGTCAGTTAATATGTATGTATTTTTTTTACACATTTATTCACACGTTTGCATTACTGAGAGCAGGAAAGAGACAGGCTGCACTGGTAATCAGTATCTTCAAAATATCGTTTAATTAAAATAAATGATCAACAAATGAATCTGTCTTAACAGTGTTTACAAGTGAAGGCATTATCTACACAATATCAATTCCTACTTAGTTCATTCCTAAAATATTACAAACTATAAAATACTATTCATGAAAATACTTAAATAACAGACAAATCCAAACGCCCAACGCAAGTGAGCTGTGTTCCAGACCAGATCAGCTTGATGACGTATAATATCTCCGACACCTGCTGTAGTCCCTTTTAGCAACTTGATAGCAACCATCTTTTTAAAGAAGCGTAACCGATTAAAAAAATCATCAGTGTGATGTAACTGATATGTTTTATGTTGTAGAATAAAACGTGAAAGTATTTTGAGTTTGTGTTAGCCACAAACCTTATTTAAGCGATTTAACTGAAATCCCATTCAAAAAACCTATTGACTTTGGGACGAGGGAACCGGAACTGCTAAAATGCTAACTCGCTTCCGGGTTTTTGCATACAAATTGACGTCATAGTTCCTCCACTCTATTGGTTTACAGAGATAAGTCACAAGCTCACCCAACAAGCCAGAATGAAAAGAAAGAAGTCGCCATGTTTTCATACACAGCTGAGAGATTACAGCGTAATGATATATACATATAATAACGAGCCCTGTTCGACCTAGGCTCAAACGAATCTTGTCGTTGTCTTGATGAACAGCCACAAAGCCAAAAAGAAGAGCAGATTTTACCTTGTATCCCGTAGTTTTTTACGAGCCAGTCTGAAGAGCGAGCGGTTTCACTTTCTTGCTTGCGCTCGCCGCGTGTCTATATTTAAAATAAAAAAACTTTTTGAGCTGATGATAATAACGTGCGCTTGATTATTAATGTGCTTTTGAAACCTGATCCTGTCAGAAACTGACAAACGCGCGAAAAAACAAAAGGAGAAGCCTGAAAAAAGGAGCACATTATTTTTCAGCAAATGTGAACAAACTGCCATGTTTAACTATTATCATCACCTTTTGGACTATTATGAACTCGGAATGATGGAACTATTTTCTAACAAGAGGCTACACGTGCTGCTGAAGAATAAAGACACATTTAATCATGAGAGGTTTGCACTGGGCTCTATTTCCTGTTGTTTTGAACCTAAATAAGGACTACATGTATGCTGTGTGTAGTTTTTCTGTAAGTAGTAACATTTAGGAGACTGTAGGAGTCTATATGTGTTTATATATGTTGCATTTATTTATTTATTTTATATAACTGCAGACGTTACAGTAGGCTATTTCGCACTGTCGTTGATCTGCAGTTATAATCAACTCTGTTCATAGAAAAGTTAGTGACAAACATTTATACAGAAGTATTTATGTGTGTAAAGCATCTGTTTTGTCAGAAGTGCTTCTCATGATATGTTAGTGACCCGTACAGCTTTACTCGAGCGAAAATGATGTCGACTGCAACTTTCTGTCGTACACCACACCACCAAAAGAGTACCATTGGTACCCTTTTAGCAGAGGAAACGCAAGCCAGATAAAGGTGACCCGTACCAACCCATACCGTACTGTACCTGTCAGTGGAAACGAGCCATAAATAGTCCATACTTTAGATTAGTACACAAAACTGGATGAAGCTGAGTTAATAAAGAATTTATTAGCATACAAAGTGACTATTACTATATGCCTGAATAATAAAATGATCAGTTTAGTAATCATTTATGTATGCATTATTAAAAACCACCAACTATTCTTACATAACTGGTTTAAACAATGCAATACTTAATTTAGTATTAAAAAATGAGTCAATAAGAATGATAATACCCTGCTGAAAAATCCAGCTTAAACCAGCCTAAGCTGATTGGCTGGTTTTAGCTGGTCGGCCAGCCTGGTTTTAGAGGGGTTTTGGCCATTTCCAGGCTGGTCTCCAGCCATTTCCAGCCTGGTCTTAGCTGGTCAGGCTGGAAAATGACCAGCTTAAACCAGCTAAAACCAGCTTGACCAGCCTGGTTTAAGCTGGACAAAGCTGGTTTTGGCTGGTTAAGCTGGTTTCAGCTGGTCTACTCCCAGCCTGACCAGCTAAGACCAGGCTGAAAATGGCTGGAAACCAGCCTGGAAATGGCCAAAACCCCTGTAAAACCAGGCTGGTCGACCAGCTAAAACCAGCCAACCATCTTAGGCTGGTTTAAGCTGGATTTTTCAGCAGGGTATATGTATCTATTTTATTTTCATTTTGTCCAGTCCCCCATGGACAAATGTTGAGATATACCAAGTCTGCTAAAACACTTAAACAAATGCATTTGTTTGTCCAGAGT
>CAIGQZ010000217.1:9724350-9740234 GCA_903798205.1 Danio tinwini | reverse complement strand
ATATATATATATATATATATATATATCACCAATAAATGGGCAGCACTGACCCAGCCGAGGCTCGAACTACCGACTTTCTTGCTGTGAGGCGATAGTGCTACCCTCTGCGCCACCATGTCACCATTAACACTTATTTTAAAATTGTAATTGGATTGGCATAATCTATATTGCGGCATGAAATTCAGGTGTAATGTGCTGTTTTTAAAGATTCACATGCTACTAAAAATACCTTGACTATAATGACTGCAGCTGATTACATGAGCGACATGTTTTCCTGCAGATTTGTTCACACATGGCACACATTAAAATCATATCAGACGCATCGGGTTCTCATCATTCGTCATGTGAGATCATCATCTGCTTATTATTGTGATGACTGAGCGATGATGTTTCAGACAGTCCTGGGAAAACCAAAGCTGCTTTTTCAGACTCTGCTTGTCATTTCAGTATGTTGTCAGTAAGACTGCTTGTATTTACAGGTGAAATTTCTGCCATCACCAAAATCAACTGGGAAAATAGTGACTGTTCAGTTTCCTGTATTCTCTGCCCGTCCGCCATTGGCCGGGTCAACAGATAGCCCCAGCCCAACAATCAATAATGACCTGAAATAACAGAATTAATGTTAATGATAGAAAATAGTAGGGAAAAAAACAACAACCAGCATTCTTCAAAATATCTTCTTTGGTGTTTAACTGAAGAAAGAAACTAAAATAAGTTAAATAAATGATATATGATGTAAATAGTGTGAAAAAAAAATATGATAGAGATTTCATTTTGGGGTGAACTATACAAAAATGCATAAATTATATAGATTTTCCTAAATAAAGAAGGTGTTTAGTAAATAATTAAGAATACACATGTGCTTCAATCAAAACAAAGCTGATATATACACAAACAACCTTCAATGAGGATCTGTAATAAAAAAATAATAATTTAAAGGGATAGTTTACCTAAAAATGACAATTCTGTCATCAGGTATTTGTTTATACTATGGAAGTCAATGGTTACCAGTTTCGGCATACTTCAAAATATCTTCTTTTGTGTTTAACTGATGAAAGAAACTAAACTAGTTTAAATAAATGATATATGATTTAAATAGTGTGGGAAAAAATATGATAGAGATTTCATTTTGTGGTGAACTATACAAAAATGCATAAATTATATAGATTTTCCTAAATAAAGAAGGTGTTTAGTAATTATCTAAGAATACACATGTGCTTCAATCAAAACAAAGCTGCTATATGCACAAACAACCTTCAATGAGGACCTGTTAAAAAAATATATTTTATTGAAAGGGATAGTTCACCCAAAAATGAAAATTCTCTCATCAAGTATTTGTTTTTCCTACTATGGAAGTCAAGGGTTACTCGATTTTAGCTTTCTTCAAAAAATCTTCTTTTGTGTTCAACTGAAGAAAGAAACTCAAATAGGTTTTGAACAAGTGAATAAATGATGACAGAAATTTCATTTTGGGGTGAACTGTCCCTTTAAAAAATAAAAATAAAAATCCATAAATATTATAATATTATAACATTATATAGAATTTTAAATAATCTGTTTAGTAATTAATTAAGAATGCACATTTGCTTCAATCAAAACAAGCAACCTTCAATGAGGACCTAATTACTTATGAACATATTTGACTTAAAGGAGTTCAACCAATAATTATTTTTTCTACTGTGGAATTCAATGGTTACCGGTTGTTTCAGCTTTTTTTTGTGTTCAACAGAAAAAAGAAACTCATAAAGAGATTTGCAACCACTTGAGAGTAAGTAAATAATGGCTAAGTTTTTATTTTTGTGTGCACCATTCTATTAGTTGTCAGCTGCAGTACAAATGAACAGCCCATTTATACAACTAACCTTTCTTTTTTACTATTGTGATGACTGTGCAGTGAAGTTATGGAGCTGCTTTTTTTTTCCAGGCCCTGAAGTCTCGCACGCTCTGACGGGCTGCTTTGCTTCTCATTTCAGGGTGTTGTCAGCAAGAGCGTCGGCCTTGCACCAAAAAAGCCTGGGGATTGAATTACTCTCCCCTTCTCTCGCCGTGACCTCGTCAGAGGGGGGTTAGAGAAAGAAAGAGAGGCAGAACGGGCCACTTCAGGCCCCCCGCTTCTTACAATACCCCCGCGGGCTCCGCCAGCGTCCAGCTTTCCCGGATCTCCCTCCGCCATTTACACCCACTCCTGCCTAAATGACCCCGCGCTGCCCGACAGCAGGCCTGTCCCCATTAGAGCCCATCGCTGACCTGATTTTGTTTCCCTGGTGTCCCTATAGTCAGAATTTCAGCATTTGTGATCTTGCGACTTTGTTTGGAGAGAGTTTTTTCTTTTTTTTCTTCGTCTTCCTCACAGGCTTTGTGTTTCTCGACATTAGCAATTCCACAATACAAACAACAAAAGGATGAAAGCGGGGCGAGCGCAAACGCGAGAAGTAAAGAGAAGGAAAAAAACATGAGGGTAGCAGCGTTTCAGGATGCCAGCGAGAGAAACGTGTGTTTCTCCAAATTAATTACAGCAGTTTCTCGACGATTCCTCGGCTCCTTCCGACGTGACTGTTGTTTTTTCCCCTTTCAATACCTCACGGAGTTCCACCTTCTGCCGTAAAAAATTCAGGAGCCCCGTTAGTCCCGTCTGGAGTCAAGGTCAGAAAGCGCATGTTGATGACAGACAAATCTCTTTCATTTTTCATGAGTTGCTTAAAGGCATAGAGCGTTTTTTTCCCTGCCAAAGCAGGGCCTGCGTAATGCGCGATCATTTTCCCCCCACCTCGCTCATTATGTCGAACCGCACAAAAGACACATATTTGCTTTGAATTGATGTTTTTTTGCGGATTCGACGGCGCTCGCTAACCGCCGGAGCAAGGACGTATAAATACATCCAGGCGGTCGGCGAAGGGTAATGATGTCTAGAACTGAGGTAATTTGTGGCCCAACAAAGTGTCAAGCGCCGCACTGTTCATCATTACAAACACCCTCCATATGCATGCGCCAGTACAGTTCGCCCAAATCTGACAGCTCGGATATTAGCCCAAAAAATAGCTTCAAGACCTTAAATGTAAGATATTAAATCTCGGATCGGGGAGGTGCGCAGGATGATTCATCTTTCCTGACGTCCTGCCGAACTGTAGCTGTCAGATGTGACTTACTGCGTTGATTATGTGCGGAATAAAACAAACTGATCAAGACCGATGCTGCGCACAAATGATTTGAAAGTCGATGTTTTTGCCTTTTCCATCTCGGTTTGATCAAATTCTGCCTGTTTGTCACATGAAATGTGTTTTATCATCAGGAATTCCCAGGACGTGCTGCCGAGCGGCTGAATTTGATTGCGCATTTCCATACAATATATTCATATTATCAAGTGCCGTTTTGTAGTTATTACGTATAATGAAACCGGAGATGTACACCTGTCAGTCATTAGAGTGCAGATCATTGTGGCGTCTCGGAGGGCGAAATTACTCTCGAAGAGGGCTGGTCTCATTTTGGAAATCTGCTTCACGAGTCTGATGTTTGGCAGCTTCCATTTCAGCCCACGCTGGCAATGAAAAAGCATTATCCTCCTCTGAAACGCCCAGGAGGCTTTCACAATCATCTGCAAACTGAGAGTTATTCTTATTTGCCTCCGACCTGTCAGGGGCCTCCGTTATTAATGTTCATATGTCATCAATAACCTGACATTACAGCATTTTAGCGGGGAATAGCATTTTAATTGTTTCTTTTCACGCAGGTTGGCGCGGTAAGTGGTGATTGACCTCAAATATTGTGATGGAACGCTTCATTTTGCCTCACGTTCGAGAGACCGTTATTTACAGGTGAACTAACTGAGCTGGTTGAAAAAGAACAGGAAGAATAATGATTGATTGCAAACAGGTTTTCTGAATACTCTGCCTGTCCGCCATTGGTCGGATAAAAAGAGAGCCCCGCCTCTTTGTCAATAAAAAACCTGAAATGAAATAACGAAAGTGAAATTAAACAATACAGTAAAAATGGCAGTGATTTCAATGGTAAAAATGGTAATCAAACAAATGGTAAAATACTGTAAGGTCCAGTTTATATACAGTTAGTCGAAATTATTCGCCTTCCTGTGATTTTTTTTTCTTTTTCAAAAAAATTTTCACATTATGTCCGATATTATTTTTTTTTCTGCAGAAACCCAGCTGGTTAATATTAGGTTAGATTTAGGTCATGACATCACATGACAAAAATTAAATGTCTAGCCAGCGTCTAAGGACAAACCTTATTTTCACGTCCAATAATGACATCAAATGATGTTGATATTTGGTTGATTTTAGGTTGTGTTGCAAAGTGACCAAAACCTAAAGTCGAGCAAACATCTTAAACCAACGTCTTATTGACGTCAAATACTGACATTTATTCATCAGGTATTGCAACCAAAATCCAACGTCTGATAGACATCATAGTGGTAACGGCCACACAACGTCAAGCTGTAGCATCATTAGATGTTGATATTTGGTTGATTTTAGGTTGGATGCTAGACATTGATGTTGGCCTGATGCTGGTTTCTCACATCAACACGATTTTCATTCTCAAACAAAATGCAACATCCCCACGATGTTGGGGTACAACGTCAATCTGATGTCATGTTGACATCCTGTGCCTGCTGGGAAGTCTTATTTGTTTTATTTCGCCTAGAATAAAAGCAGTTTTTATTTTTTAAAACCATTTTATGGTCAATATTATTATTCTCCTTTTTTCCCTTGTCTACACTGTAAAAAAAGATGATTTTGCTGTGATGTCAACTATAAAAAAACTGTAAAAATGCAACAGTAAAAATCTGTAACCTGGGTAACAGTATGTTTCCTTAATATATACGGCGAATAACCGTAAATTGACTTCCCCAGAATTCCCTGCATGGCACATAACTTATGCTTTTCTTGACATTACTATGGATCTTTTAAGTTGTTGTTACATCTAATGTTGATAAACAATGTTTATTTCATGACTTTAATTTTATGCGCGTTACCATACTGGTGTTTAGTAGCTGTGTGAATGACACTGAGCACCTTCTATACACTGACACAATTTTCTGCTTGTGGGAAAAGTTGTTTGGGATGAGCTTTGGTTCATTATGTAACTTTCTCATCACCACCTGCATATGGCTGTGTTGACCTGTCTATCTGTGTAACAAAAGATATGTAGATGTCGGTAATTCAAAATACTAAACAGTTACGGTAAAAATATTATATAAATATTAAATATTTAAAAAATTGAATATTAGAGATATTATCTCTATAAATTAATAAAATACTGCAGTTTACTGTAAAAATGAGAAATTACTTTTACAGTTTGTACTGTATTTTTAACAGTGAAATACTGGCAGCTGTCGTTTTTTATCGTAAATTTAACAGATTTATGTTTTACAGTGTACAAAACATATCAACACTATACAATGATTTGCCTAATTACCCCAACTTGCCGAATTAACCTAGTTAAGCCTTTAAATTGCACTTTTAGCTGAATACTAGTATCTTGAAATATATCTGGTAAAATATTATGTACTGATCTCATGGCAACGATAACACAAATCCAACCCATGCTCAATTTGATTATGTACCTCTATATACATTTCTGGAGAGCACCAAATACATCCCAGGAGCTATGTTTTTGTTTTCGCGTGTACGCTTTTTGAGATCTCAAATTTCTCTTGAGTGTCATTCGCACCTGCTGTTCTCGCGTAAATCCACCAGAGGCCGCTGTTGACTGACTGTTTGACTGACCACACAAACCCACCCCCTTCCCTAAACCCAATCAATAGTGTTTTCAACAGAAAAAGAAAAGGCCTCGTGCCAGCCTGATTTTTACCACATTTTAAAATTTTACCACATTCTCCCCCTGTTTTTTACTTGTTTATTTAATTTTTAAGCTTTTGTTTTTGTCTTACCTGCTTTCTGGAACCGTTCTTCACCAGACTCAAACACGGTCGTCATGAGTAACTCCACTCTGTGTCTCAAATCCTCCAACGTATGCAGAGAGCCACTGGACAAACTGGTAACAGCCAAAAAGCCGTCCACACAGAGGTAAGCGGTCAGCTTCTGGCGACATAATTTGTGATCTCCAGAAATGTAGGGCTATGTTTTCAGAATGAGCCTATGTTGAAGAAATCAGTTAGTTATTAAAACTATTATGTTTAGAAATGTGTTGAAAAAAATCTACTGTATGTAGTAAATATACTTTATGGCCTAGTTAGTTGATATGAAGGTATATTTATCACACAAAGTAATAATTAATATGATACATTTTTTATTTATCATGATCTCGCTGGTCTGTATAGACACTAAGGCACAGATAAGCAGCAGCATATGTTGAGTGAGATTTCGTCTGTTGTTTTTTTTTTGCAGTGCACACAAAAGCGAATAACAAAAACCTGCAACACCAAAAGCCACTTTGGCACCAAAGGCCCTCTGCAGAGAAAGCGTGCAGCATGTCATCAACTTCTCTCTTCACCTGCTGTCTGTCTGATACCTTCGTCTTGAGGACAACAACCGTGGCAAATACTTTACATATCGCCTGTCTTTGATGCTTGAAAGGTGTGTGATTTCACAACATGGGCGTCGCGTCTCGGCTCTTTGCGCTCTCCGATGATGCTGCGGGACGTCCCGCCACGTGCTTTCATCTGCTGCGCATGCTGGAATCAAACAGGCCTCTTCGCTGGGGTCGTGCGTTTGTGAGAACAGCAGCTTCCCATGTTTCTGTCACCATCCTGCTGTACCCGTCTCTCATCTGCCATCTGGATGGATGTTGCAGAGCAGACAAACAATCCTCTTCCACTTTTCCCCTCACTTTCTAACTACCCGCTGCCACTCTGTGTTTTAGGACAAGTGTGTCTTCTCGGTGAGGAAGACATGGATGCTGAATAAACGGCGAAGAAGATTTTGAGTAGAGTTAGAGTGGTCAAAAAAATGTCTATGCTCTGCGTAAAAAAACATATGCGTAATTGGCGGTTTATTCTGCTGTGGTGACCCCTGATGGAGAAAAGTGCACTCAAAAATATATATTTTTTTGTTGCTTGTTCAAACTACTTATTTAAAGTGAGCTAAATCAACACCATTCTAGGCGGCACTGTGGCTCAGTGGTTAGCACTGTCACCTCACAGCAAGAAGGTCACTGGTTTGAGCCGTGGCTGGGTCAGACGGCATTTCTGTGTGGAGTTTGCATGTTCTCCCCGTGTTTTTGTGGGTTTCCTCCGGATGCTCCGGTTTCCCCCACAGTTCAAAGACACTCTGAATAAGGTAATTGGCTGTAGTGTATGAATGTGTGTGTGAATGTGAGAGTGTATGGGTGTTTCCCCATACACTGGGTTGCGGCTGGAAGGGCATTTGCTGCGTAAAACCTATGCTGGAATAGTTAGCGGTTCATTCCACTGAGGCAGTGTTAATTTTGCCAGCAAATTTTGATTTAGATTCAGTCATATTTAGTCTTCTGAATCATTTTAGTTTTAGTCGACAAAATATCATAAGATTTTAGTCAACTTAATCTACTCTAGATTTACTTGACTAAAAAATATTTGGTGTAATTTAAGTGTAACATAATTAAATATTGTATTCTTTCATTTATATAAAATACTCTAACTTCAAATTAAATAACAGTCTCATGAAATATGAAATATAGCTTTTCCATTGAAGACCAAAAATTAGATATGCATGTTTATTTATGGCGACGCAGTGCTGGTAGTGCTGTCGCCTCACAGCAAGAAGGTCGCTGGTTCGAGCCTCGGCTGGGTCAGTTGGCGTTTCTGTGTGAAGTTTGCATGTTCTCCCTTCATTCGCGTGGGTTTCCTTCGGGTGCTCCGGTTTCCCCCACAGTCCAAAGACATGTGGTGAAGGCTAAATTGTCTGTAGTGTATGAGTGTGAATGAGTGTGTGTGGATGTTTCCCAGAGATGGCTTGCGGCTGGCATCCTCTGTGTAAAATTGAGCTAGATAAGTTGGCGGTTCATTCCGCTGTGGTGACCCCAGATTAATCAAGAGACTAAGCCATCCGGAGCTCCTTCATGGCACTCCACACTTGTAAACACTCGCTGCATCAGGCGCGCGGCTCTCACCTCCGACCACACTCGTCAGCGCTACCAAGCCGACCAATCACAGAGCTTGCGCTACGAGTTACATTTTTTGAGAGGTGCACGTTAACGCCGCCGACGGTTACGGCAAGGGGCTATGCGTCTTAAGCCTTTAAACTGCACTTTAAGCTGAATACTATCTTGAAAAAATATCCAGTCAAATATTATGTACTATCATCATGGCAAAGATTAAAAAAATCAGTTATTAGAAACGAGTTGAATAAATAATATCTCTATTAAACCAAAATTAAGGAAAAATATAAAAGAATTAAAAGAATTAATAATTCTGACTTCAACTGTATATAGGAATGTATGATGCAAATCAAAAGTATGCAGATAAAAAGATTAACAGATTAGACCTTTAATAGACAAATCTAACTGAGCGTAATTAATAGTAAAAGCTATTTCACCAGCAAACTCTTCTAAGTCAAACACACTCAGATAATGTTTTCCTTGCCTGATACTCACAAAAACGCAACATCTTAATCATTTCTGAATGTTTAAATAGTCTAATTGACTTAATCCTCTGCATTCGGGCAGCATTATTAAATGTGAGAGAGGCAGAAACACACAGGCAGACTGTTATTGACCGCAAGTCCCTGCGCAGCTTTTCAGGTGAATCGATCTCGTGTCTCTCAGGCAAGTTTGAATCATACTAAACCTTTGACTGACAAAACTTCTCCCCATTGAAATGCAGTTGAAAACTCCCCTCTATTGATTCCCTCCTTGATGAATGGAGAAAAATGGAAGGAAAGCAAATCTCTCTCACTCTTTCTCTCCGTCTTTTTTTTATCTTCCTTCATCACATTCTACACTTAACCCACACACAACGAACTCCTGAATCGCAACTGAACACAATGAATGGAGGGATGCTGAATTTCATCCGCAGCTCCACAAGTGAGCGCTCATTGAAAACTGATTATCTCCGCATTGATTAGCTGACATGCAGAAATAAGACATCGGCCGGAGAGAAATGAGACACGCTCACATTGAATACTTGTTACACGATCATCTTGTAGTATAGCAAATTGTTAAAAGTTATGCTTTTTTGGGGTTTCAATTGGGAATGCTGCTGTTTTAGCATGAAACACAAGTTCTGTGTTACGAGGCACAAAGTCAATCCACAAAGTTATTTACCAGGGCTGGACTGGGGCAATCGGCCCTGGCATTTTGGGCCAGATTGGCCAACTACACTCTCAGAAATAAAGGTACATGAGCTGTCACTGGGGTGGTACCTTTTCAAAACGGACACATTTGTACCTAAAAGGTCCATATTAATACCTCAAGGATACATATTGCTACCTAAAAAGTACAAAAGTGTTCCTCTTAAAATTTGTAGACATTTGAGGTACCAATATGGACCCTTTAAATGTGTACATTTTGAAAAGGTACCACCCCAGTGACAGCTCACGTACCTTTATTTCTGAGAGTGTACATACAATCAAAATGCTACCCATCTGTGCATGTCCAATACAATTATCAACTCCTGTTTTATAAAAACACAAAAGCCATCAATATGAAATAAATAAATAAATAAATACATACATTAATCTCAATTTAATTTCTGTATACTGTCCATAAAGATTTTTGTTAGCTTCTACATAACCTATTCATTCATTCAATTATTTTCCTTCGGCTTAGTCCCTTATTTATCAGGGGTTGCCACAGTGGAATGAACCGCCAACTATTTCAGCATATGTTTTATGCAGCAGATGCCCTTCCAGCCACAACCCAGTTTCGGAAAACACCCATACGCACTCATTCACACACACACACACACACACACACACACACACACACACACAAACACACACACACACACTCACACACACACACACACACACACACACACACACACACACACAAACACACACACACACACACACACACACACACACACACACACACACAGACACACATTTGTTCACATTACAGTTGTTCCTCCAACAAAAATGCGTTAAAGACTTAATACGTTAAAGACTTAACTAGGTTAATTAGGTTAACTAGGCAGGTTAGAGTAATTAGGCAAGTTATTGTATAATGATGGTTTGTTCTAAAGATAATCGGAAAAAAAAGCTTAAATGGTTTAAAAAAATTAAAAACTGCTTTTATTCTAGACGAAATAAAACAAATAAGACTTTCTCTAGAAGAAAAATTATTATCAGACATACTGTTAAAATTTCCTTGCTCTGTTAAACATCATTTGAGAAAAATTTAAAAAAGAAAAATAAATCAAAGGGGGGCTAATAATTCTGACTTTAACTGTATAATATATATATATATATATAAATTTAAAAGAGGGTGCATTCATTTATGCTGACTTAGAAAATAATTGTGATGTATTATAACTATTTTAAATTATATATTTATTGACAATATTACTGTTTTTGTAAAAAAAAATTGTTTCAAAAGTCAAATAATGAATTTTCTTAAAACAAATGCACAGAATGTTCTTATGGGTAGCACGGTGGCACAGTAAATAGCACAATCGCCTCACAGCAAGAAGGTTGCTAGTTTGGGCCTCGGCTGGGTCAGTTGGCGTTTCTGTGTAGAGTTTGCATGTTCTCCCGCATTGGCGTGGGTTTCCTCCGGGTGCTCTGGTTTTCCCCACAAGTCCAAAGACATGCGCTATAGGTGAATTTGGGTAAGCTAAAACATTGCCCATAGTGTATGTGTGTGAATGAGTGTGTATGGATGCTTCCCAGTGATGGGTTGCAGCTGGAAGGGCATCCTCTGCGTGAAACATTTGCTGGATAAGTTGGCGGTTCATTCCACTGTGGTGACCCCAGATCAATAAAGGGACTAAGCCGAAAACAAAATGAATGAATGAATGAGAATATTATATTATATTAAGATATTACTGTAATAAGCTACTGGTTGTCATTCCATATCTACATACTGCAAAAACCACATACATTTAATGTAATGTGTTACATGCCATTTTTTTTTTGCTGTGAAATTTACAGAACTTTAATTTCTGATAACTCTCTGAGTGAAAATGGCATTCTCCCTCATCAATGTAAATTTAATTTGACTGCCTGCATAAATCTCTTAATGCATTTGAGGTCCATATAATTGTAACACACTGGATTTAAACAGCGCAACTCTGTATGAGCAATGAAAGCCACTCACTTTCAGAGTCCACAGAGGGAGAGAGAGAGAGCCGGGGGGGGGGATCTGAACCCCTGCTGCTCAGGTCCTTCACTGAGGCCTCGGGGGCCGTGTTTCAGTCCAGCCCGAGGGGCCCCGAGTCCCAGCCACGCCTGCAGGGCACTGGGTTTGTTTGTGCTGAAAGAGGAGAGGAGAGGAGAGTGTGACAGCGTTCCTCTCTTCCATTTCTACAGATGTGCTCTGATGCTCTTACATAATGAGAGGAGGCAGAGGAGAGAGCTGGCACTCGCTTTTTCCTCAAGGCATGGAAATATGCTTCAAGGATGCTTGTAAATAAAATGATAATTGCACTGAAACGTTGCCTTTTTTGTTGAGAGAGAGAAAAGTCTGCAGTGCTGTTATTTTAATCTGAATTACCAGCATTGCATCACTCTTTGTGCATTATTGAATTTTTAATAAACAAAGGCGAGATGAGTATATTTGAGCTGCATAATGCAAAACGCACCATGAAATGTGTGAGTTTCTCATGCTGTAATGTCATCAAATGCAGTCACTCTCAGCACCCTCAGGTTCGCCCGGGGCCAAAAACACTGCAGCTCCAACACACACACACACACACGCACAGATGCACACGGTCAAGGTCTCACTGTAGAGACCAGTCATGTGTTACACAGAACCAGCAAAGTGATGTCATACAACTCGAGACAGAGAATTCAAAACAAGTGATGTCATCAGTGTGCGCTGGAATTACAAACGTAAAGCAGGAGCAAAGATAAACAAGCAGAATACGTTTAAAGTCAGCATATAAAGCAATCTTTCTGAAAGCATGCATTTTTTATCGAAACTCATTTAATACAATGTGGGGTTAGTTATTTACAATAGGGGACTGTTTACTTTATGATGAAACTTTTACTTTGTATTTTTGAAAACTTCTGTGTTCAGATGCCAACAGTCAAAACACTCCTTTTGCACATGGATATATCATGTTCTACTAAAAATGTAAGAGATGTAAAACATAAAACTACACATCTGTTTAAGTAATATACATGCACATGACATAAACGATTTCACAACACCATGTTTTGTGGTTTCCACTGAGAAAACAATGTTTTTAATGTACTTTGCAAATGCACCATTTTTAAAAGTTAAAATTTTTTTAGATCTAAATCATGTGGACAAGTAAAACATTTTTAATATAAAAATAACATTTTCAAGACCTTAAAAATGTTTCACAGAAAATGTTTTACAGTTTTGTAATGACATAAAATGAATGTTTTTTTTCATTAAAAAATCTTAATCATTTCCACTCACACTTTCCTTGTTTTTTCTTTCTTTCGTTTTTCTAGACAAAAATATGTACAAAACTAAATATATATGTTTAAATCCAGTAACTGTGCTAAAACTGCTGTAACAGACATCAATCTGTACACTGTAAAATTATACTGTAAAATTTACAGACTGTAGATTTACAAGCAGACTGTAAATACAATTTACGGTAAAACTTACAGTAACTAACTGGTAATTTTGGTTGTTGGTAAGACTCAAAACTTACAAGCTCACTGTAAAACTAATAATTACAATTTACTGTCAAATTTACAGTAACTTTCTGGCACTTTTGGTTGCCAGTAAGTCTCTAAATTTACAATATACTGTCAAATTTACAGTAAGTTTCTCGCAATTTTGCTTTTCGGCTTAGTCCCTTTATTAATCCGGGGTCGCCACAGTGGAAGGAACCGCCAATTTATCCAGCACGATTTTACGCAGCGGATGCCCTTCCAGCCGCAACCCATCTCTGGGAAGCATCCACAAACACTCATTCACATTCATACACTACGGACAATTTAGCCTACCCAATTCACCTGTACTGCATGTCTTTGAACTGTGGGGGAAACGGAAGCACCCGGAGGAAACCCACGGGAACGCAGGGAGAACATGCAAACTCCACACAGAAACACCAACTGACCCAGCTGAGGCTCGAACCAGCGACCTTCTTGCTGTGAGGCGACAGCACTACCTACTGCGCCACTGCGTCACCCCCACTGTAAAATTAATAATTAAATTTTACTGTCAAATTTACAGTAAGTTTTTGCCAATTTTAGTTACCAGTTAAACTGTAAACTGATGAGTGCACTGTAAATTAATAAATACAATTGTAATTATGATGTAATAAACCATTTATTATTAATTAAATATATTAAAAGAGTCTACATTTACAAGCACATTGCAAAATTCATAATTACAACTTCCTGTCAAATTACAGTAACTTTCTGGCAATTTTAGTTGCAAGCAAGACTGCAAGTTTATAAGCGCACTGTAAAAAAAAAGATTACAATTTACTGTCAAATTTACAGTAACTTACTGAGAATTTTGGTTGCCAATAAATTTACCAACTCAATGTAAAATAATAATTAAAATTAACTGTCAACTTTACAGTAACTTCCTGGCAATTTGGGTTGCCAGTTACATTTACACTGTACATATATTTAGTGCGCTGTAAATAAGTAATTATAATTGCAATTATGTATTTACAGTGTGCTTGTAAATTTGCAGTTTATTGGCAACACAAATTTCCAGTGTTACTGTAATTTTTTACAATATGCAGAAAAGCTAGTTCATGCTTTTATGACTTCTATACTGGATGTAATGCTCTGTTCACTAGTTGCCCTGCATCCTCTATTAATAAACTTCAGTTAGTGCAAAATGCAGCTGCTCTTACCAGGTCTATAAAATATGACCATATCACCTCAATTTTATTCTCCTTAGACTGGCTGTCTGTTAAGTACCGTATTGATTATAAAATATAACTTCTTACTCATAAAGGTTTATAATAATCTAGCTTCTGTTTATCTAACCAACACTCTGTTTCGCTAGATGCCAACCCGCTCTTTAGGATCTCAAAACACAGGGCTTCTGGTAGTACCTAGAATAGCAAAGTCCACTGAAGGAGGCAGAGCCTTCTCATTTATGGCTCTGAAATAGACTGATAATGCCGACAATGGATTTGCACTTAAGTGTTTGGACTTTTAGCAGTGAAATTTAAACCTCACTGAACTGAACTAAACTAAACTTTAACTCTACAACTGACACAGTTTCAATTGACTAGAACGTCTACGTTAAGCTGCTTTGACACAATCTACATTGTAAAAGCACAATAGAAATAAGGATTAATTGAATTTTATTGATATTTTTTAAAGTGTATGCTAAAAAAATCATCACATGATGTAAAAAACTATTTATTATTAATTTATTATATTAGCCACTGACTACCCTGGGGAAAACATGTATATCTCTAGCCCTATATGACAAGCTTTTAAAGAATAAATGTTCGAAATAAAAGGGATTTGTAATCCCCCCCACACACAAAATGAAAAGATAAATACATGCAAAAACATATCAGTAGAGGATTTTAAGACCAAACTTATTATAATTTTTTTGTTTATACAAACATTCACTGACGAACAAGACTAGGAACAAGCATTATACAAAAGCTAAATGGGTCAATTTTGACTCCATGTTGAGTTTAATAATAAAAAGTTATGGGGTAGGCAAACAAATCATCAGCACGACACGAGACGGCTGTGTGATTGAATAATTACGGCCTCCATGGTGGTAATGGCCCATGCGTTGAGTCAGCAAAAATTCCCAGCCTTTTTAATCAACCCTCGAACAAACGTCGTAAACTGCCTACATGCCACTGTCAATGTTTATTAAATCCCCAGTCGCTGAATTTTAAATATTCCCACAAATTGAAGCAGTTGTTGAAAAACTAATATTTCAGTCACTCCGAGAGACGTTAATATATTGGTTGCCACATGCCCTTTGCATTCACAAGAGCAATTACGGACCGCGGCGTAGGCAAGAGAGTAATGAGACTGAATAAATATTTTCTCTTTCTTCTTCAGCCACCCGTGTAAGCGGAGTGCAGAGAGAGGGATGACAGACGTCTGCGCCCGAACACCCGGGAAATATATATCAAAGTCAGGACTCATAATTTATGTAATGACATTTGCTTGGCCACTGATTAGCTGCCTTATCAACCTCGGTAATAAAGGAGCCCTAACCCCCGAGTTTATCATTCATTTATCAGCAGTCGTTTTAAATAATATCACAGGATTGTAATGTGATCATTATGCGGCGTGGAGAGTGGCGGACAGAGGCGGTGTCACACACTGTCATAGTTCACGCCTCTTAATTTGCCTCTGCTTTCCGACGCCTGGGACAAACTGAGTCAACAGAAGGAAGAAAAAAAAAAGAAAGGAAGATGAATGAAAAGCCATATCAGAGGAGTGGATCTCAAGGGTCGAGGAGGAAATGTTAAATACAACATAAAGGCCAATGAGGTTGCAGCCAATCAGATGCTGTGCACAGGGAAAGAAGAGCCAATTAAAAGGTGAAAGAAAGGAGGGGGTGTTGACTTTTAAAGAAATAAAGACATTAAAAGTTACTTAAAGCACAATATGTCATTTCACCACTAAAAGGTCTGACATGACAAACAAAAGCATAGTTTGATGACAAAGTGACTGAGTCTGGAATTGTGGAAGATGGGGTCTTTATTACATCCTGTGCGACTAAATGAAGGAAGGAAGGAAGAAAGAAAGAAAGAGTTACTTAAAATCACAATATGTAATTTTCACCACTAGAGGGTGTGTGTTCATAATAAACAAGTGTTTTTATACAAAAAAAAAAAAAAAATATAT
>CAIGQZ010000217.1:9686740-9708476 GCA_903798205.1 Danio tinwini | reverse complement strand
ACACACACACACACACACACACACACACACACACACTCATACACTACTGCTAACTTATATGGTTATATTGTTAAAATTTCCCATTTGAACACTTTTTCAATTATATTTTATATGTAAAGATCATCGAATACAACTTATGGGCAGCACGGTGGCTCAGTGGTTAGCACTGTCCCCTGACAGCAAGAAGGTTGCTGGTTCGAGTCCCAGATGGGCCAGTTTGCATTTCTGTGTGGAGTTTGCATGTTCCCCTTGTTGGCGTGGGTTTCCACTAGGTGCTTCGGTATAAGTGAATTGAATAAACTAAATTGGTCGTAGTGTATGAGTGTGTGAATGTGAGAATATATACATGTTTGCCAGTACTGGGTTGCGGCTGGAAGGGCGTCTGTGTAAAACATATGCTGGAATAGTTGGCGGTTCATTCTGCTGTGGCGACTTCGAAAAAATTAGAGACTAAGATGAAGAATAATTAATGACTGAATGAAAAAGCAACTTAAAAAAAAGCAAAAGTCTTTCAGCAATGTAAGTAGAAGTGCAGCTTTCCCCATGATGACAGCAATCTTCAGAAATATTAGGTCGAACATCAGAAACACGTAGCTGCTCTCATTATGTGTATCAATCATTATCCGGATTTGTCAAATTAAATGCTCATATAGCAGAGTCGGATTGACCAAGAATGCTCAAGGAACATAAAACATGACAAATTACATGAGTTTACGTCCCGGCGGACCCTGCATGATTCACTGCTGGACTTGACCACTTCAGCAATAAGACGGAAAACACAGTTATAACAGATGGCCTGACACACCATAACCCAAAACCCTCAAAAAAAAAAAAAAAAAAAAAAAAAAGAGTGTGGGCTTATCTGTCATGCTCGCAGTTCTGGATATTAACTCTAAAATGCCTGCAAACTTTAGCCGACGTCTCTATGGCTTACAGGAAGTTGCTTTGAGAGATGAGAGAGCAAATATTAAGCTTGGCTACTTTTTTTTCCACCGCAAAGTACTTGATCAAACTTTTTTGGTGAATTTATATGACCGCGCTCCTTTTGACCTTTGCAGCTCAGATTCCTTTGGGCCGCTAACACTATCACTCGTAAATATACAGTAGCGCAAGATTAGACCCGTCTTTTTCACCCTGATAGCGCACTTGTGCCTACGAGCTTGGACTCTTTGGATGGCAGGGCATGGATGGAGGGCCGGTATCTAATTGATCTCCTTAACCTGTATAAATAGTTTGTGTGTTCGGCGGTCATAGCACCGATGCACGGTCACAAGTGGGAATTAAAAACAAAAAAATGAGCGTGGGGGTGGATGAACTGACAGGCGGCGAGTCCTTCGAATGGGCCCAGCTCATTTCTGTGGTACCTGCTGACCTCCCTGCCATCATTTACAGTATCGCAGCTGAATTATTTATGTCACGTTCGCTGTGCTGAGAGGAAATCAATGCAGTTGGTCATTTCGTTTGTGCATTCTCTATACCGGCCATTATGAGCTCGATGAGCACTTGTTGAAGAGTTACACAACATCACACGCACGAAAATAAGATTACCATTCAAAATCATACTTAATGTGTGTTAAAGGGATAGTTCGCACAAAAATAACTGGTAACACTTTATTTTGATGGTCCATTTGAGTATTAGTAGACTGTCGGCTTAATATCTGTTGATACTGCTTCTTCAGCAGACATTTAACTGACTTTAAAAAACTTAGCAAGTACATGTCAACTTACACTAACCCTAACCCCAACCTAACGGTCTACTTATAATCTAATGAGAATTAATTGACATGTAGATGCAATGTAACTTGCAGTTTTCTCAGTGGCTTTGGTGCATTTCTCACAACACTATTTACATTTGCACAACAGTTAATGCATTTCTCAAAACAATTAGTCAGTTGTGCACATCATAGTAGCAGTTTCTCATTCCTTCCAGCAAATTGTGAATGCTTTTGGACATGCATCAACTGCTTTCATACAACTCTCTGCTGTTTGTAACATTATCATTTGCTTATGTCATGTCCGTCAAAACTAACTAAACTTGTGAATGCTGAATAGTCATTCCATATAAAACTAATAGTCCTCATTTCATTACTTGAGTCATTACATACAGAAATGTTGAACTAGTTGTCAAAATCTGTCAAGCTCATTTTATTTAAAAAATGTAAATCTTTTTTCTCCTGAAAATGTCTAAATTGAACAATTTCCTGAATGATTTACAGACCTGTGTATGTTGTAGGTTCAGTTCCAATATGTCCTGCAATATTGTTTACAGTTGTGCACAGCTCTACCCAAAGGAAGTTTATGTTTGTTGTAAATAAGGGTGTATTTATTCTTTTGCACAATGTTGTGAATCAATTACAATTGCAAAGAGCAAATGCAGTAAAAATGTGAAACATATATATTCAGTGTCTTGTACTCAGATGCTTCACTAAATGCAGTGATGTCTACATATATACGTCTACATATATAAGTTTACATATATACATATGGGCCATATGTAAATAAGCAGATTTACACCAATGTTTTAGCCCATCACTGAGTCTATTTATTTAGTTATGTAAATGTGTGTAAATCTATTTATATCTTGTAATGTTTTGATTTAATTTCAGTAATATTATTCAATAATATGCTAATGTTTATATATGTTTTTTTTCACAATACAGTCTGTAAAGTAATATGTACTGTTTTTAGTAGATTTATTATTATATATTATATACATAAAAACAACATGCTTTGTTTACCAAACACATGGATCTAATTGAATCTGCATTGTAAACATTAAGGGTTATAAATTATTATTATTCTTTCATTCATTTACTTTTCAGCTTAGTCCCTTTATTAATCAGGGGTCGCCACAGCCGAATGAACCGCAGACTTATCCAGCATATATTATTACACAGCAGATAAAATTATTATTATATTTTTTTTATTTAATGTGTTAAGTTTTTAGTTACTATACTTACAAAAAAACAACAACATAGGCTCTTTCTGAAATCGTAGCCCTATATATATTTCTGAAGATCGCAAATTATTTAGCCAGAGGTAAGTATGGCTGCATTTCGTCCTTAAAATGAATGCTACAGGCCTGTATTACTCTGTTCCTTTCCGTGCTAGCAGCTGACTGCTTACCTTCGTATGGATGACTTTCCTGCTGTTACCAGTTTGTCCAGTAGCTCGCCATGTACGTTAGTGACGAGGAGCAGAGTTGACGGCAACAACGGGGTTCGAGTCAGGCAAAGAACAGTTCCAGAAAGCATGAAAGACAAAAACAAATGCCAAAAAATAAAATAAACAAGTAAATAACAGGGTGACAATGTGGTAATATCTGAAAATGTGGTCAAATCAGGTTGAAAAATGCTGTCGGTTGGGTTTAGGGAAGTGGGTGAGCGCTGGTCAGTCGGTGCTTTTGAAAACTCTATTGGTTGGGCAAAGGGAAGGAAAAGGGTGGGTCAGTCAATCGATCATTTGGTCAGTCAGTCAGTTAACAGATTTACGTGAGAACAGCATGTGCGAATAGCACTCACGAGAGAAATTTAAGATCTCAATAAGCGTACACAGCAGCCTCTGGTGGATTTGCGAAAACAAAAACTGCAGCTCCAGGGACGTATTTGGCGCTCGCCAGAAAGAGGGCTACATAATCAGAAAAAACCTGGGTTGCAAAAAAAAACTATGAAATTATTATTTTTTTGTTTATTCACCTCAGAAACAGCAAAAAAATACCCAGCTGGCCCTGGACATACGTCTGCATCAAATTAAATTTACAAAAGAGATTAACAAACAACAAAAAAAAAAAACTGTACAAAAAAGTATAAAATGCAAGTAAAGTGTCTACTTTGTTGTTTCAAATCATTCAGTGAAAATAAGATGTCAAAATAAGTGTAAAAGAAAGTCTTATGTTGATTTAACGCAACAAATAAACTTGTATTTATTAAAATTGATGTGTAACCATATTTATTAAAATGTGAATTTCACAGTCATTTTTACTTTGCAAGCGGGTAAAATATATTTTACATTTCAAATATATATATCAATAACTTTTTTTAAAATATATCAAATATGGCGTCACAATGGCGCAGTGGGTAGCACCAAGGTTTCCTCTACATTCATTCTTCCATGGAGGGGCGCCACACCAAAATTCATCCCACCACGGCTACATTACAGCTTCTTAATCAAAACATTCAGTCATTTTTTTTAAAATAGCGGGTTATAATCCCACCAAAACGTATTAAAAGGTAAGTGAATTATAACAGCGCAAACTTTTCTGTAACCGTAGTAGCGCTGTGGGTTATTTGTTTAACCCTTTAAGGTGACATGCTGACTGACTGACTAACAGGTGCGTGAGGCAAGCAAACACGACGGATAGCTTTCAGTTAAGATGAACCCAGTTTTAATTAAATTTTTATTAAAAGTATAATTATAGATAAAGGTCTATGGTTCTGCATACAACAAACAGACTTTATCTTGCTGGAGTTTATAGCCGTTTCACTTAACTTTAGGATGCATGCCATTCTGTAGGTCTTTTGGAGACATTCATAAATATTCCTATAGCCAATCTAATAAATGTTGGAGACTTACTCACTACATAAACACGCTAAATTGCACTTCAGCAACATTTATTTGAGTGCGCACAAGAAAATCTGCACTTGAGCAGAGTAGCTATTTGAGGGCGTGCAAGAAGTTTCGTGCACGAGCAGAGGAAATCAGCGCGCAAGCAAAGAGATTTGCAAGCTCGTATTACATAAATGCGATCTCGATTTGTAATACTGCGCTCACAACATTTGTCATTGATAGATAGATAGATCTCTGTAAAAGGCCTGCCGCCACAGTTGGAAAAAATCCTAGAGAAAACACTGGTAGCACGATCACCTCACAGCAAGAAGGTCGATGGGTTGAGCCACGGCTGGGTCAGTTGGCATTTCTGTGTTAATGATTGTGTATGGATGTTTTCCAGTGATGGGTTGCAGCTGGAAGGACATCCGCTGTGTAAAACATGTGCTGGATAAGTTGGCGGTTCATTCTGCTGTGGTGACCCCATATTAATAAAGGGACTAAGCTGAAAAGAAAATTATATATATATATATATATATATATAACTTATATATAACATTTTACATATAGCAATACATTATAAGATTTTAAATTAAGATTAGGTGACAAGGTGGCTCAGTGGTTAGCACTGTTGCCTTACAGCAAGTAGGTCGCTGGTTCGAGCCTTGGCTTGGTCAGTTGGCATTTCTGTGTGGAGTTTGCATGTCTTCCCCATGTTGGTGTAGGTTTTCTCTGTGTGCGCTGGTGTCCCCCGTTGTCCAAAGACAAGCACTATAGGTGGATTGAAGAAGCTAAATTGGTCTTAGTGTATGTGTGAATGAGTGTGTATGGATGTTTCCCAGTACAGGGTTGCAGCTGGAGTGGAATCCGCTGTGTAAAACAGATGCTGGATAAGTTTGCGGTTCATTCTGCTGTGACGACCTCTGATAGATAAAGGAACTTAGCCAAAGGAAAACTAAATGAAATTGAGATGAATTATATTTATAATTTTGGGTGCCGAACTGCAATCCCTGAACAGGTCATCGAATGTTTCTTCCTTTAAATATGTCTAAGATTTTTGTATTGTATAATATTGTTATATAAATTGTTATCAATTATGCTGTACACTATATGTAACCCTGGACCGCAAACACAGTCTTAAGCTGCACATCCATATCTTTGGCATTAGTCAAAATTACATTGTATGGGTCAAAATAGATTTTCATTTTATGCCAAAACTCATCACAAAATTAAAGATTAAGCTTCATGAAAATATTTAGTACATTTTCTACTGTAAATACTGTATATCAAATCTCATTTTTAATTAGTGATGTGCATTGTTAAGCACTTTATTTGCCTGATTTGTTTTAACCCACGTCAATGGAAAGTGCATTCTTTCAGCATTTTGCTTCAGGTGATGTAAATTAAAACTAAAAATGCTTGTACATTCATCAGGTGATGTAAATGTCAATTAAAAATAAAAATACTAATTGATTGTGTTTAAGGTCCAGGGTTATTAAATATAGAATCAGGTATTATAAAATGAAAACACAATATTGAACACAATACACATATACAGTACAGTTTAAAACGGAAATATAAATAACTACTGTATATAATAAGTCATAGAGTTGAGCAGCACATCCATTTTCTTTTTCCCCCACTAAGTATGCTTTTTATATATCTTAACTTAAATATCTTGTTTGTTTGGAAATGTGCAACATCAGATTAATAAAAAAGTCAAACAATTGGAGTTTCCTGAGAGTCTGATGGTAATAAAATTCATGCAAATGCAAACCAAAACAGGATGGCAGGCACTCTGGCAGCTAGTGACCTTTAAGTTCATGATGAAAAACAAATGTCAAGTGTCTAAGAGGGTGGACTGTTCCAGGCTTTGCAGGGATTTGGTGTGTTGTCTTATAGGACACATTAATTCAACTCACCATCAATATCTTGGAAAACAGGGGTGTTTGTGCTCAAATCCAGCTCCTTATTTATATAGAAAACAAGATTGGGACTCTTTGATCCTCTCTTAGTGATGTAGATGAGGGCGCTGTAACCCCGCTTAGACACAGTCATTAGACACTGCATTGATTTTAAAGATGGCTGTTTTTTAAATTGCAATTGCACACAGCTGTTACATGCACTGCTGAAATAACTAGACTGAACTAGATCGGGTTGCTAGGGAGTTTTTAGGATGTTGCGGGGTCATTAAGGTGTTTTCTTATTTCAAAATAATCCAAGACACTATATGAATTTTGTCCTGTATTCAGTGTGTCCATATTACTTTTTTTTGTTGTTGTTGCTTGTTCAAAATACTTACTTAAAATAAGCTAAAACAACACAATTCTTGGGATTTTGTTGGGACAAATAATTTGTTATGTTCAATTCACTTAAATTTGTTAAATCTGTAAAGTTAACTTAAACGATTTGTGTTGGGACAATATGAGTGAATTGTGCAGAACCCTGCATTTTTTTTACAGTGTTTTTAATCGCCAACCTGATTTCTCCATGTTCCTGGAGTAACATCTATGTTGATCCTGGAACAACAGTCCAATCAGCCAATCAGAATTAAGGAATATATTTACAGTTTATGGTAAGTCTTATAGTTAGGTTTATGCACTTCATGATTGTTATCCAGCTTTAATTCCCCTCTGATTTTGGGAATAATTCACAGTTATGGTTGGATTCAGTGGTAGGGAATAGGTATGGATTACATTTTCCAACAAAAATGAGATTCTAGGATCAACATAGATGTTAATCCGGCATCGCATCATATTTGGCAAAATCATGGCGTGCGATTTTAATCATCCAAAAGACATATAAAAGAAGAATCCAGGGTTTTGGTGCTCTTTGGATACATAATTATTTTAAAGCAACCAACAAAAAAAATAGTGAAATACTATTTAATAGGCTTTATTGACACAGTTAATACATTAAAAACTTAGCTAATATATTAGCCATGTCAATAAAGGCTTTCTAGCTATTTTTCGAGTGTCACTCTTAGTAAATAAAAGTACAAAACCTGTCACTGGGGTGGTACCTTTCAAATAGTATACTTCTGTATGTTACATGTGCACATTGGTAACTTAAATGTACACTTTTGTACCTTTAGAGTAAACTTTTGTATCTTTAAGGTACTTTGAGATACACATTTGTACTTTCAGATTTATTTGTGAAACTTTAATGTACAAAAGTGAACCTTTTGAAAAGGTACCCCTTTTATTTTATTCTATTATATGCAAGAAAGCTCAAATTGACCAATGAGCCACAAAATGTGACAACTCAGGCTCATTATTAATATGTACCTCTACATACATTTCTGGAGAGCGCAAAATACGTCCCAGGAGCTTCGTTTTTTTGTAGTTTATGTTTTCTTAAAACCTCCAGAGGTTGCTGGGTACACTTTTTCAGATCTCTAATTTCTCTTGTGAGTGCCATTCGTGCCTGCTCTTCCCATGTCAATCCACCTGAGGCCGCTGTCGACTGACTGACTGACTGATCACTGTACCCCTTCCCTTCCCTAAACCCAACCGATAGTGTTTTTAAAATCCCAAATGGACCCGCTCACCCCCTTCCCTAAACCCAATCAACAGTGTTTTTAAAAGCAATCCAGAAAAAGAAAAGCCCTTGCGGCACTCTGATTTTTAACACATTTTCAGATCTTACCACATTCTCCCCCTTTTATTTACTTGTTTTATTTTTTTGTCTTTTGTTTTTGTCTTACCTGCTTTCTGGAAACGTTCTTCGCTAAACTTGAACCCCTTCATAATAATCAACTCATCTCTGTGGCTCAAGTCCAACAACGTATGCAGCTATCTACTGGGTAAACTGGTAACACTAGAAAAGCCATCCACACGGAGGTAAGCGGTCAGCTGATAGCACTAAAAAGAAACAGAGGCTTTTGGCAGCATCATATCGCAACGTTCGTAGCTTTCATTTTAAAGACGAAATGCAGCCATACGGAACTCTGGCTACATAATTCACACTCACCAGAAATGTATACAGGGGTACGTATTCACAATGAGCCTGTGTTAAAATTGTAAGATTAATTTGCACATCACGAATGGTGCAAGCCGTATCATAAATAATAATAATCAAGTTCACTCTCAGAAATAAAGGTATGAGAGCTGTCACTGGGGTGGTACCTTTTCAAATAGTACAAACGTGTACCTAAAAGGTCCATATTAATACCTCAAGAGTACATATTAGTACCTAAAAAGTACAAAAGTGTTTATCTTAAACTTTTTAGGTACTAATATATACTTTTGAGGTACCAGTATGGACCCTTCAAGTACAAATGTGTACTTTTGGAAAAGGTACCACCCCAGTGACCGCTCGTGTACCTTTATTTCTGAGAGTGTTCAACACTTTTTGACAGCTCTTCCCTAACTGGCCCATGTCAAAATACTAGATTGTATTTCTTAAAGAGAAAAAAAAACATTTGGAAAAAGCCCAATTGTACAATTATAAGCATAAATTCAGCACTCTGGTTTATAAGTTTAAATCCTCAACAACAAATATGAGCCTTGGCAAACATAGCTAATTGGAAAAAATGTTTTCTTACTGGTCCATATCAAAACAGCCCAACTCAAAGTCTCACTAGACTGGCTGAAGTCTAAACTTCAATGCAGCTATGTGATTTTTAATATTACTGTTTTATCATTTATAAGGGGCAAAGCATAAATCCAATTGCTTAACAAAAACCACACATTTTATAGATAGAGTACCATTCTCCCAGCACAGACACCACAGGAAAAATCATGAACAGAAAAGCTCAGTACTTCAGTTTAGAAGTTTGTACAAATCCCCAACTGCTAATTTGGAAAGTGCGAGGTGACGTATGACATTCAACACTATTAACGAGAAATAAAATAAGAGTTGAAAGCTTTATTTTCGAAATATGTCAATTTATAATAACACGTGTCTGTGCAGATGACGTGCCAAGCCAGAGTTATATTTCATCCTGGGGAGCATGGCATCAAAAACTTGCTAACATTCTTATTAAAACAAGAAAAAGATTGATAACT
Organism: Danio tinwini; assembly: GCA_903798205.1. Lineage (NCBI taxonomy): Eukaryota > Metazoa > Chordata > Actinopteri > Cypriniformes > Danionidae > Danio > Danio tinwini. The sequence continues at coordinate 9,698,922 of CAIGQZ010000217.1, read as the reverse complement.
TGGAGAGTATTGCTGACAGAGTTTACACAGATCATGTCACACAAACTCACTGTACAGTGTCCTCAGAGACAGACCACTTGGCTTAGAATTGAGCGAACGTACAAACTGAGAAAATGTGTCCCTGCAAAAAGCAAGCAGAATCCCATCTGAGATTTGACAATGATAGAATCGCATTAAAATAACCGGGTAAAATACAATGACTATGTCCGATAATTCAGTCTTCCCAAACGTCTCGGGTGTACTTATAGGGACAGAGATATACAATGTTTTTGGCACAGCCAAACAAATCTGCTCACTTTCTTCCTACTTCCCAACTAAGTTGGTCTCAAAACAATAGAATCAAATGATGAATTCTTTTCAGGAGGTCAGAGGGTTCTTGCTAGTTTGTTCATTTACGCCCAGCAGCGTTCAATGCTCTAAAGAAAATCCCCAATTTAATAGAAACTCGGAGGTGGAAATGCCTGTCACTAGTCTTCAAAGCACAACATAAAGGCCGGATTAGACTATTTTATGACTTACAGTGCCCACAAATAAATGTTCCGAGTACACAAAGACAACTCTTTCAACATGGCGAGGAAGGAAAGACATTTGTATATCCTGCGCCATGCAGAAAGGTTACATGGCCTCTTGTTTGACAGTATGGAAACTATTGTTTTGATAGATCCATGCACCTCATAACAAACCGAAACGCATCCGATAAGCGGATCATTTTGAGGACGACTTGCGTTTAAAGTGTCCTGTTTACGTCTAGATAAGATAAACATATCAGATATCCAGCCGCTCATTTTCCCAACATTGCAAAAGATGCTGGGTTCCACACAATGTTCTCATGTTGTCTGAACACAAATTGATTGTTAACTTAATAGTTTTTACAAATTTAAGTGGGTTGAACATAAAACATTTAAGTTGTCCCCCAAAAACCTTATGAATTGTGTTGTTTTGGCCAAACAACTAATATATTTAGGTGGAAGGATCAGAAACCTCCAACTCTAACACTGTGGATCCGTGATGTCCCCTTCTTCCGTAAGACTTTCTAGAGGTTCATCTAACCAGTTTAAGAAAATGTGGGACCTATTTAGGAAATATATCCAAGAAAATGTTTTATTGAATCCTTGAACATGAGTCCTTGTACCAGCAAATTGTTTCTTTTCCTTTCCTAAGTTCAAAGTAGAGTGTGCGGTGTGAGACAGATTGTACAATTGTCGTTTTTGTTAATCCATATTATTATTTACCTTTTTGTTGGTATGTTGTTATTTATTTTATTGTACACTATAAAAATGCTGGGTTCCACACAATCCCTTCATGTTGTCCCAACACAAATCTTTTAAGTTAACATAATTGTTTTCACTAAATCAAGTGGATTGAACATAAAACAATTAAGTTGTCCCTAAAAAAAACCTCAAGAATTGTGTTGATTCAGCTCATTTTAAATAAGTAGTATGAACAAGCAACATTTTTTCAGTGCATGTGCTTAAGTTGATAATATTGATACTTCTTAAAATACATATTTTTGTCTTTTTTTACTGTAGATTGCAATAAAATTCATAAATAAAAAAAGAATTGCCTTGTTTCAACTTCTTTAAAATAACTAGTTTGGTGTTGGGGTCTGTTGTGAAGACATCTGAGTGGATTCAAATAAACATTATGATTGGAAGACAAATCATTATGAGGGGTTGTTTATTATTATTATTGTTTTTACTATATATATATATATATATATATATATATATATTCATATTATACAGTATAATTTGTGTGCTTTTTTATTTATTGAGTTTATATTATTTATCTGTGTTTATTAGAATTATAGTAGTTATGGCTAATAGCAACATCTAATTACTGTAAGTCATTTTTTGAGTGAAGTCAACACTCCCAACAAATATTTAGTAACTCTATCACTTTTATTTCCCTCACTCGTCCGGCGACTGGAAGTCGACTTCGGCTAAACGCGGGCAATTTGCTTCACTTTTCTCCACCTTCACCCTATTTCTGTCAGCCGGCGTACAAATGGATTGTGGGAAAAGCGATGTGTCCCCAACAATTCCATCATGGAGAAATGAGGAAAGGCAACATTACAGATGAGTTCACATATACAGTAGTCAGGCTGAACCCCCCTTTCACGCTCCCTCTCGCCTCTGACAGTTATTGTTTGCCGAACGGATGACAAGATTGATGCTTCTCTGTAAATCAGGAGCGGGCATGAGTGACTCCTTCCCTTTCTCGTATCTATCATCGGCAGAATGGAGATTAATAGGAGCGAGTCCTATTCTTGGATTTGTTGAGGGCACTTGCTCCCTGACCTCTGGTAAATAATTAGATATCTTTGAGACCCACTGCACCGTGGCGATGGACAGACAGCGCCTACAGACGGGCTCTAATGGCCTGTGGGCTGAATTGGTGTGCAAATGGTCTGGTCCACACCAGATGAGAAAAGGTTTACGTCTTTTGTGTTTTTGTGTGTGTGTGTCACACATAGCACATACCTGAATATGCATGCAGGTATGTTATTTGTGTGCATTTATTAATTTTACTAATAACAATAATAATAATAATAAATCATAAGAATGATTAAAGCTCCTGTTAAGTTTGAATACTTTATTATTTCACTAATTTCTCTTTAACGGAGACCTTTTTTGCAACACATTTCTTAGCATAATAGTTTTAATTGCTCATTTCTAATAACTGATTTATTTTATCTTTGCCATGAAGACAATACATAATATTTTTCTAGATATTTTTCAAGAAACTAGTATTCAGCTTAAAGTAACATTTAAAGGCTTAATTAGGTTAATTAGGCAAGCTAGGGTAATAAGGTAAGTCATTGTATAATTATGGTTTGTTCTGTAGACAATAAAAAAATGCTTAAGGGGGCTAATAATATTGACCTTAAAAAAATTAAACACTGATTTTATTCTAGCCAAAATTAAATCAACACAGGCTCATTCTGAAATCATAGCCATACAATATATTCATTTCTGAATAGTGTGAATTATGTAGTCAGAGGTATGTATGGCTGCATTTCGTCTTTAAAATGATTGCTACGGGGCAGTTTGATGCTATTCCTTTTCTCGCTTACCAGCTGACCGCTTACCTCCACACAGACGGCTTTTCTGCTGTTACCAGTTTGTCTGGTGGCTCGTCGCATACGTCGGTGGGCTTGTGACATGGAGCAAAGTTAACCTCGATGACAAGGTTCGAGTCCAGCAAAGAACGGTTTCAGATAATATCTACAAAATTAAATAAACAAGTAAATAACAAGGTGAAAATGTGGTAAAATCTGAAAATGTGGTAAAAATCAGGCAAGGGCTTTTCTTCTTCTGGATTTCTTTTGAAGACACTGTCGGCTGCATTTAGGAAAGGAGGAGGGTGGGCCAGTTAATCGGTCTGTCAGTCAGTCAGTCAATTGACAGCGGCCTCTGGTGGATTTACGCGAGAACAGCAGGCACGAATGGCACTCGCAAGAGAAGTCTGAGATCTGAAAAAGCGTACACAGCGGTCTCTGGTGGATTGGCGAAAACAAAAACTGCAAAAAAATCATAGCACCTGGAGTGTATTTGGAGCTCTATAGAAATGTACATAGAGGTACATTTTCAGAATGATACTGGGTTGAATAAAACAAATAAAACTTTCTCTAGAAGAAAAATCTTATTGGAAATACTGTGAAAAAAAATCTTTGCTCTGTTAAACATCATTTGGGAAATATTTGAAAAACAAAAACAATCACAGAAGGGCTAATAATTTTGACTTCAACTTTACATATGAACATACTGTATACTGTATGACTTCCCCTGTATATTAGAATGTCTCCTGTTTAATTTAATCTTTTTTTTTCAGAATATCTGTCCTGTTTAATTTTATTTTCATATATTTACCTTGACTTACAAAAGTCAACATCTAAAATGTTTTTTTTTTAGCATAACAGTAGTTTTTAAACCAAAAATCATTGTCATATGATTTTTACATAAATCAGGGTTTCTGCAGATCTCTTCAACTCAAATATGAAACTAAAGACCCTTTTAGGACTTAGGTCCAATCCCAATTCTACTCCTTAACTCTTTCCCTACCCCTCATTTTGCACGTTCACATGAAGGGGTAGGGGTGTACCAATTGTCTTTAGCTTGAAGGCATAGGGTTAAGGGCAAGGGCTAGATACCCCTCGAAACAGAGATTTTTCAGGACCACACTCAAAACCAAGGGATACAAATATTTTTCCAGAATATACCATCTACAACAGCAGCATGGCTTCACACGGATATAAGGAGATGCACAAATTAGTATTTTTTTGTCATTATTACGAATTTTTACAACAAACAAACACATGTTTAAATACATTCATAACCACGTTCGTGTTTTGTGCTAAAATAAAAATCCTTAATCATAACTTCTGTGTAGCAGTCCCACAACATTCTGTTACTCGATGACACTCAAGTCCCCTGTCAGAAAAGTCTAGTGGCTGGGAATGAGCATTTTACAGTGTCTTCTACAATGTTAATGTTGTTTTCGTGTGTTTACATAGATGCATATGGCCATGGTGTAAATGTACAATATAGTTACGAGCTTATTGCCACATTATTACGATATGATTTCCTGAAGATAAATACAAAAAAACTACGCAACTGGAATAACTACAGCAGTCACGATGGTCTGATCTCATATGAAGCAAGAGATCGCGATGACATATGAGGACGTGTGCAGGTGCTGTAGTGCTGTTCCAATTCTTAGCGGTACATTTTGAAGCCCTTCCCCTTCACACTCTGTTTCAAGGGCCAAGAGGCAGTGGTACAAAAATAGAATTGGGATTGGGCCTTAATTTTAGACGTATACAGGGCTAAACACTAAGGATTTGTTTTATTTTTTTTACTTTTGTAAATAGCTTTTGTATTAATGGAAGATCATGTAAAGGGATGTGTTGCTTTAGTTTTCTTTCCCTGATTAGGGAGTTTAATTGAGAGAATTTGCTGTAAAAATGTCTAACAGTGGTTGTGAATTGTATCTCTTTGGAACATGAAACAAAAAAAATTATATATATAAGATATAGATAAGGTTTTGAGATGGATTATTGGTGATTGGGTGTTGGCCCGATTGGGTAGCTTTATCAGCACTGAAAAAAAAAGATTTCTGCAAAAATGTTGCAAACAATTTATGTGGGCTGAATTTAAACAAACAAATGAAATTGAGTAATGCTCAACTTAATTTGTTTGTTTAAATTCAGCCCAAATAAATTGTTTACAACCACTTAAAAAACAAACAAACAAAAAACTAGTAAATCCAAAGAATCATCCTTGAATAATTTTTTTTTTTTCAGTGTGGACATTGGAAAATTAAGACCTACAGTATTTCAACTAATTTAAAACCTAAAACCCAATATTACAGTGAATTTAAGACTTTTTAGGCCTAACATTTTGTTTTTGAAATTTAGGACATTTTAAGACTTTAAGATTTTAAAACGATTTTAAGTCTCAAACTCAATTCCTAGAGGGCCGCAGCTTTGCATAGTTTAGCTCCAACCACCTCCAACTCACACCTGCTTAATAGTCTCTAGTACTTTTAAACACTTTGATTAGTTGGATCAGCTGTGTTTCATTAGGGATGGAACAAAACTGTGCAGAGCTGCGGCCCGCAGGAATCCAGTTTAAGACCCATGTTTTAAGACCTCGTGGATACCCTGATGAATATATCTTATACACTGTTTAAAAATGGAACAATTTCAGACGTTTCAACATTTTATTTTCCCAAAAGTTATCTGAAATATTAAAGCAAACACTTTGCTCCTAATTAATATGCTTTCTACCTACAGTGCTTAGCATAATTGAGTACACCCCGTTTTAAATATGAATATTTGTATGAATTTTTCAGTGAATATAGGCAATGTATTTTGGTGCATTTAAACTAATCATATTTATTAAACACATATATTTATTAAAATAATATTTTAGTCACCTAACATATTTAGAAATTGAAAGATAATACAATTAAACAAGCAAAAAACGACAACCTATAAACTTTAGACTAAACTTTTCCTTTTTTTTTGCTTCTCTTGATTTTTCCTCTTTTATAAATTTGTATTTAATATTTTTCTATAACATAACATTTGCATATACTACTTTTTAGACTGTTATCGTAAGTTTTTTTGGTCGAATATCTCCAGATTTGGCTTCAATACTGACTAATCTAATGTATATGCACAAATATAATATTGTATAGCTTCCTATTAAAAATATGAATTTGTGAGGGGTGTACATATCTATGCTGAGCACTGTATATGAAATGACTTTTTCATTAATTTTATTTGATGCAATCCCAAAATGGGAAGTCTCTTCTTTGACCCACATCCATGAATAAATGATGCTATCTAACAATGTTTGTATGTATCCTCCAGAAATCATTATTAATGTCTGGAGAGTGAAAGCTGGTATAGAAAGAGTTTGAAGAAATGCGGCGTGATCTAAAACAAAAGAGAACAATAATCACAAAGCTTGTTAAACATGCATCCTTTAGCTCCACAACATGTTTATTAAACTCTTGGCAAGCAGTTTTTATTTGTTTGTTTTCTTGTTTTGGTTTTGTTGTTTTTTGGGAGGGTGTATGAGAGCCAAAATCTGCATAAGAAATCCGTCTTCTAATTGGCTGTAAGGTTTTATTCTTCCAGCAATTAATAAGAGGATGCAAGTTTCACGGATGCCTTGTTAAAAGGTATTAGAATATCTGTGCCATTTCTGCTGCTACAGAAAGAAGTGCATCTCAACAAAATATTATCAAAGGCTCAAGGCCCAGGGGTCTTCAGGATATTTTTATTTTCTTATAATTGAGTTGTAATGTGCCTATATGGGCCATGTTTTCTTGCTTTATAGAGGTTTTTAATGCTTTCCATTATCACTCTACAAAGCTTGCGATTTATGCTTCGAAACTTGGAAAGACTTTCATTAACAATGAGAAATTTGACAAAGGAAATATTATAATGCATTGCTTTATGCAGTACCTTTCCTGGAATGAGGAAAAAATAGATTGTTTTGAGAAAGGAGAGAGACATGTTAAATAATTCTTAATAAACTGCCATTGTTTTAATGTGTGCACTTAAAAATGCACTTGGAGACATGACAAAAAATACATCTTTCTGAAGCTACAACCTAAAAATGCTGTATTGTTTTAACCCAGTGTTGGGGCAATTTTTGGGTTTAATTAAATTTAAAATACATTTTGTTCCCAATTTATATTAGGTGGTCTTAGGTGGTTCATATGTACTTACATTTAAGTTAGCCATTTAGTACAATGTACTTATTATTTACATACATATTTTTACATCGTACTTACACTCACTGGCCACTTTATTAGGTACACCTTACTAGTACCGGGTTGGACCTGCGTTTGCCTTTAAAATTGCCTTAATCCTTCATGGCACAGATTCATGTAGTGGCTGCACATTCATGATGTGAATCTCCCGTTCCACCACATCCCAAAGGTGCTCTATTGTATTGAGATCTGGTGACAGTGGAGGCCATTTGAATACAGTGAACTCATTTTCATGTTCAATAAACCAGTCTGAGATGATTCACGCTTTATGACATGGTGTGTTATCCTGCTGGAAGTAGCCATCAGAAGATGAGTACACTGTGGTCATAAAGAGATGGACATGGTCAGCAGCAATACTCAGGTAGGCTGTGGCGTTTACACAATGCTCAATTGGTACTAATGGGCCCAAAGTGTGCCAAGAAAATATCCCCTACACCAATACACCACCACCACCAGTCTGAACCGTAGATACAAGGCAGGATGGATCCATGCTTAAATGTTGTTGACGCCAAATTTTGACCCTACCATCCAAATGTAGCAGCAGAAATCGAGACTCGTCAGACCAGGCAACATTTTTCCAATCTTCTATTGTCCAATTTTGGTGAGCCTGTGCGAATTGTAGCCTCAGTTTCCTGTTCTTAGCTGACAGGAGGGGCACTCGGTGTGGTCTTCTGCTGTTGTAGCCCATCCACCTCAATGTTTGACGTGTTGTGCATTCAGAGATGCTCGTCTGCATGCCTCGGTTATAACAAGTGCAGTTACTTGAGTTACTGTTGCCTTTCTATCAGCGTTGGGAAGCAGTTGGACAGATGTATCTAATAACGTGGCCAATAAGTGTATATTTAAAAATGTATCTACATGTAATTCCAACTGTATAACATTTTTGTAATTACATTTGTAAATACACTGCTGAGCCATCCCTTACACCATAACCCACTCTTAAACCTACCCATAACCACCAAACTTGTTCCTAACCATATTTGTATCCAGTGGTGGAAAGAGTACTAAAAATATCCTACTCAAGTAAAAGTACCTTTACTTACCCAAAAATGTGGAGTAAAAGATATATCTGTTGTAAATATTACTCAACGTATAAGTAAAAATTTGCTTTTGTAAAAGTACTCAAGAATAGTGAGTTGTATCACACAAGCTATGTTTCCATCCAAAAATGCGAATGAACTTTATGCGCAAAACTGGATTATCGGATAAAAGATGTGCGAATAAAGCAACGTTTCAATCCAACGACTCGAAGCAAACAAAATCGTCACTTCCTGATTAACTGGCGCCAAATATCAACAGTAAAAACTGAATTTGCTGCAGTAGGAGAAAATGCGTCAATCTTTCCTTCATTTCAAGAGTTCACACTTAGCTGATGATTGATAATAAAGCTTGTTTGGCATGCTGTCCCGGGAGAGAGCCCTGAGCTTGTAAGATCCTCAAGCCCTGGGCTCCCTCCCGTTTGCAGGGCGAGAGGGGAGTTTGAGCTCAGGTAGATCTCGATAAACTCCCCCGGATTAGTTAGGGGGTTGGGTTCTTCAAGACGAAGATATTGAGATAAGAAAACTATGGTTATTTATAGTAAGTTAGGAGTCGTCTGATTGGATAATCGATCATGGGTTAATGCAGGACAGCTGAGAACAATCATAAGCATGTGATCCTCTCGAAATTAGTTTATACATAAACTTCACTTAAATGACTTGCGCCTTAGAAGGCAATCCTGACACACAGTGAACACGCGGTGGCGTTTGAAGGTGTCAGACGCGGAGCACAGATACTCTTGATTCTGGAGGTCATTAATAATATATAACACTAATACTAAAACGGTAAAGCGATTTAAAATGACCAAAACAACATTTCAGATGGTTTATGATGTGCTCAGCCTGCTGGTTTGTCCATTTACACACATTTTTATCATCACATGATCCCTTTTTTTAATGCGCACACTGGAATTTGTGCTGTAAAAGTGTTTCCATCATAGTTTATGCGCATCTTATTGAATAAAAAGTTTATCCAACTCAGTTATGCGCAAACATTTTTTATGCACATTTTCAAAATTCATGCGCATCATGGCATTTCCATCAACCGTTTTTTTATGCTCTTACCAAAAATGTGCATAAAAATAGGTGGATGGAAACATAGCTACTGTGATAGGTTGTGTAAAAACGTAACTTTCTGTAGTACATTAGGTTATTATTAAAGGCCATTTGCGTATAACAATTTTGTGTTTTGAGGTTGTTTTTTCTATGTGCAATTTAATTATATGGGAATCACAGGACTGATTATTCTGCTTAAGCCAATCACAATAGTCAAGAAAAAAAAAGTAGTGACTGTAGATTGAAGGAAAATCAATGGAGTACTAATACAGTACTAAAAATGTATTCAAGTAAAAGTACACATTTTTTAAACTAGTAAGTAAAGCACAACCTACTCAATTACAGTAATCTGAGTATTTGTAGTTTGTTATTTTACACCACTGGCCTTATTCCACCTCAATAGCACCATAAGTTGTGCAAAGTCAATACTGTAAGTACGTTGTACTTATTTTTTTTGTAAGTACCTAGTAGATAATGGCACTTAATATAAACTGGGATCACACATTTTATCCCGATGGTTGAGTTTGTACAAATTTGACTCAATGTTGGGTTAAAACAACCCATCAAAATGTGTTTTTAGAGTGTTTGCTTATTCAATTAGGATATTGAAATAACTTTTTGTTTATCTCTATAAAATATGCAGTTCAACACTAATGCATTCAGACTTATTTAACAGGGCTATGAAAACACCACATATAAAGAGCGTATCAATTCAAAATACACTTTTGTTTATTATCAGCATGTAATGACATCTGTAATTTATTTCTGTAATGTCATTTATTATTACACCGTTGACCTTCGCAGACACCTTAACTCACTCTTTAAATCTAGCCATACCACCAAACATGTCCCTAACCCTACTCGTATCCCTCCTCAATACTGCTCTGCAATACAATATAAACACATATGTAAGTACTCATTTTTATGTAAGTAGTTAAGGCCACTTAATATAATGGGACTACACATTTTATCCTAATGGTTGGGTTTGTCCAAATGCGACCCAACTATCAGACTGGAGGTTTTTGGATACCAAAAAACAGACTTTATTCTCTATATTAAAATTGAGAAAGTGCAGAGCAGACCTCAGAGCATTCTGAAGTCTCTCCTGGACAATTCCTAAAGTGTCTGTGTTTTTTACAATATTTATACAGATTTTTGCCCCACCCCTAGGTGTCTCGTTTTAACTTCTGACCATCCTTGGGTAAGTTTTTCTCTCAGGTGGTTCTGTTTTTTTTGCCTCTCAGCCTGTTTGCTAAGGTCACCAGAGATGTCACTTCATAGCTGCAACTTATGCAACAGGCCTAAGTGTTTACATGATGGTACATTGATAGCATAATAACTTGATTATATGTTACTCACTCTAGCTTTTGACACATATAGCTTCATAAGATTATTTAACATATATAATCAATGCTTTACATATTCAGTTATTCTACACAATCAGCCATCTCATAGCAGGCTCCTGTCCTCCTCATCTTACACAGACACACCACGGTATTTTCTCCACAGGCTGGCATGTTTGCTGCAAACACTCCATACTTTTTGAGAAGAGAAAACTTACTGCTTTACACTTAGAAAATACTTCACACTGAGAAAATACTTCACACTGAGAGAATACAAATCTTCTTCAATGCTCAATTAATTGTGATATTGAACCTAATATGATCTTTATCCCTGTAAAATATGCCAGTCTTATTTATTTAGTCTTATTTAACGGGGCTATGAAAACACACCACATATAAAGAGTGCATCAATTTAAAACACATGTGTGTGTATTATCAGCATGTTATGACATTTGTAATAAATTTCTGTAATTACAATTATAATTATACCGTTGACCACCCCTTACACCTTATCCCACTCTTAAACCAACCCCATACCACCAAACATGTCCCTAACCCTACTCGTATCCCTCCTCAATAGTGTTGTGCAATACAATATGAACACAATTCTTTAAGTACTCATTTTTTATGTACCTAGTTAAGGCCACTTAATATTTTATTCACACATTTTATTCCAATGGTTGGGTTTGTCCAAATATGACCCAAAATTGGGTTAAAACAAACCATCAGAGTGTTTTTAAAGTGTTTGCTCATTTAATTGTGATATTGAACCTAACATGATCTTTATCCCTGTAAAATATGTCAGTCTTATTTATTTAGTCTTATTTAACGGGGCTATGAAAACATACCACATATAAAGAGCTCATCAATTTAAAACACATGTGTGTGTATTATCAGCATCTAATAACATCTGTAATAAATTTCTAATTATACAGTTGACCATCCCTTACACCTTATCCCACTCATAAAACTACCCCATGCCACCAAACATGTCCCTAACCCTACTCGTATCCCTCCTCAATAGTGTTGTGCAATACAATATGAACACGATTCTGTAAGTACTCATTTTTTATTTACCTAGTTAAGGCCACTTAATATAATGGGACCATACATTTTATCCTAATGGTTGGGTTTGTCCAAATGTGACCCAACATTGGGTTAAAACAACCCATCAAAGTGTTTTTAGAGTGTACGCTCATTTAATTGTGATATTGAACCTAATATGATCTTTATCCCTGTAAGATATGTCAGTTCAACACTTTATCGAACGCACTCAGACTTAACAGGGCTATGAAAACACACCACATATAAAGAGTGCATCATTTTTAAACACACCTTTGTTTATTATCAGCATGTAATGACATCTGTATTTATCTTCTGTAATTACATGTATAATTTCACCGTTGACCATCCCTTACACCTTATCCCACTCTTAAACCTACCCCATACCACCAAA
>CAIGQZ010000217.1:9658299-9672113 GCA_903798205.1 Danio tinwini | reverse complement strand
ATATATATATATATATATATATATATATATATAGTTTTGTCGTTTCTTTGCCTACTTTTAAAATTTGTGTTGACTGGGTAATAGTACACCACTTTTTTTTTTTAGGACTACACCACTGGATAGCACCCTCTCAATGAATATTGAATAAGACAAAATGGCCAAGCATCCAGCCCGAAATATACAATCTCATTGAAACTCCAAGTGTTTTAACAAGATGCATGGTCATGTGCGAGAAATAATGTTCCATGATTACCAGATTCAAAACTATGTAGTGCTAAAAAAAACGAGGTTCTGCAGAGCCAAAGAAAAGAAAAAAAAGACGGAGCTAATGTTATATTTTCAAGACATTGATAATGTAATAATCTTTGTTAACTTTGTTTTGATATTATAGGGTGATTGCTTTTATAGTTTTTGCTGATCTGGCAACATGTCAAAAATAAAGACTTTTTGTCATTTTTTTTGTCAACTTTTTTGTCATTGACTATAAATACACTAAATTCAATTCAGTGTTCTCTAAATCTCAAATAATTAATTTATGTGCATTGCAGAAATGCAAATAATCCACTATTACTTATGTTTCAGATGCTGCCAAGTCAGTGGTATTCCAATATAATTTTTTTATATCTGTGCGTATGAATGATTTTATTTAAAATGTATTGAACTTTTGACTGAAATGAGTGTTTTGATAGCGTTTGTAAGCGGTCACTCATATTAACAACATATAGATGTTTCTGTGTATAAAACCATATTTCATTACCTATAAATACACTAAAAGAGATCATATTTTGCATGCTCCCAAGACATTCGTAACGCACAATCATGGAAGCACATTTTACATACAAATGAGATCCCGGTGGATCTCTTCAGAGAGAGAGACTGAGTCAGAAACACTGGCCAGCTTTTCAAGAGCTCTCACCTCTCTGACTGTCTCCCATGGGTGAAGACGCTGTGAGCACAACACCCAATTCAAAGCAGGACACTCAGCACACCTCCACCGCACGGCTGCCGGGGGGTCGGGAGGGGGAGGGGGGGTGCCAATGATTTGATTAATAAAAGTCAGAAATTTACAGGCAGAAAATAATCTATAGATGTGATGGAGTGGAACATTTCTCATCAAACTGTGAAAATTCTCAGATCCCAGAAGAACGGCGGCTCGGCGAAAGTTCCATCTGCGCAAATACGAGCTCTGAGGAACACAGACTTGAGCTCAAAATGAGAAATTTGATGGCACGCGCGGTGAGTGTCGCAAACCTAATTTTAACATCTGAGAGTAGATTGAATACCTCCATTCATTTTTGGATAATTTAAAACGCTTCAGACCGACTATTTTTCCTTCACAGGGCCGACTCCCATGTGCAGCCTCTAAAAATTGATGGAGAATCTAAAACAATTAAACAGCAGCGGCAACATTAACCCATTTTCACAGCTCTCTGTGTGGGTTTACAAGCTTTTCCCCCCAATAATTTCAAATGCACTGTCATTTGATTATCATTCGGTCTTTGTTTTTCGATTTTAAAGTATAAAAGCACAGTTAGATAGTAAGTATTGAGGTAAATATTACATGCATAACTTCAGCACCACTACCAAAAGCAATTCAAATCCCATGTCACGCCATTGGTCAGCACTTTATTAAAGTGATTGTTCACCCAAAAATGACAGTTCTATCATTTAATGCACTTGTTGTTTGAGTTTTTTCTTCCTCTGTTAAACACATAGAAAGATTTACTGAAGAATGCTGAATAATAATAATAAAAAGCAGCTATTGACTTCCATAGTATTTTTTGTTCCTACTATGGATGTCAATGGCTGTTTTTTATTATTATTATTCCGTATTCTTCAGTATATCTTCCTTTGTCTTTAACAGAGGAAGAAAAAACTCAAACAATTTATCAATGCCTTTCTTCAGAATATCTTATTTTGTGTTCAACAGAAGAAAGACATTCATAAAAGTTTAAAACCACTTGAGGAGGAGTAAATGATAAAGAAATTTTCATTTTTGGGTAAACTGCTTTTTTAAGGCTCATCAAATGCAAAAAAAATGGATTTGAGTTCAGTTTCATGAAAGACATATGTTAAAGGTGAATTGGATGAACTAAAATTGGTTATAGTGTATGAGTGTGATTGTGAGGGTGTATGGGTGTTTCCCAGTACTGGGTTGCAGCTGAAAGGACATTTTCTGAATAAAACATATGCTAGATATGTTGGTGGATTATTCCACTGTGGCTACCCCTGATAAATAAGGGACTAAGTCAAAGGAAAATGAATGAATGATTACCAAATGGCTGTTTACTTCATAGTCTTGAACGTGAAATGTCTAAAAGTCATAAACAACAGACAGTATAAAAGCCGGAAACCAGACTGTTACTTCTAATTGATGTTGTTGTCGTTGTTTTTGTTGTTGTTTTTTTCTCCAAAATTCTTGCTAATAGTAAGTAGACCTCAGGGAATATTATAAAATAAAAAACACAATTCATAACAATTTTAGGAACATTCAAGTATACCTTTTATCAGAAGCAACAAGTTCAAACATATTTAATGTTATATTGAGTCTACATATCTAAAACAAATTTGCCTCATGCCTAATAACTTGTTACATTGCCTTTTTGACATGAAGTATGCCAGATTAGTAAAAGAAAATCATTACTTGTTTTGAATACTTCATGCTCATTCATTTCTATAAAACTCTGTTTTTAAAAAGATCCAACGACTCTAATAATTGATGAGCATCTGCAAAAGCACCGAATCCACAACCTGTTGAACAAATGTTGAATGTTGGCTAAACTATTCAACAAGCAAAGCTTTATTGCCTAAAACTAGCATTTTAGACGTGAGATGGCCTATAGACTCAGGCTGCGTTCGAAACCGCATACTTACATACTATACAGTATGCTAAAATCAGTATGCGAGCCGAGTAGTATGTCTGAATTAATAGAATTTGAAAATCAGTACGCGAGAAGTACCTGGATGACTTATTACTTCCGGCGAGATTCTGAAGTGCGCATCCCATGCACGCTGCGCTACCCCCATGATGCTCCGCGAGAGAATTCATGAATGGGACTGAATCGACGCAACTGATGCAGGTAGGTCATGTGACCATGACAAAATGGCGGATGTAGTACGTCCGAATTCCATACTTCTTATATTCATACTGTATAGAACAGGGGTGCTCAACCCTGTTCCTGGCGATCGACCTTCCAGCTGATTTCAGCTCCAATTCTGATCAAACACACCTGAACCAATTATTTAGAACGTGAGGAGCACTTGATAATTACAGGCATGTGTGTTTGATAAGGGCTGCAACTGAAAACTGCAGGAAGGTCGATCGCCAGGAATAGGGTTGAGGACCCCTGGTATAGAACATACTTTTCTAACGGCCGAGTAGTACATTTAAATTCAAATGCAGTACCTACTGAGTATTAGGTGGTTTCAGACACAGCCATTGTGAACACTACATTAGTCAAAGGAGACAGAAAGAGAGGCCTGTGCAGAGGAAAAATAAGCAAAACTATTACCAAATCACAATAATTGCTGTTTACCTTAAAGTCTTGAATGTGGAAAGTCTAAAAGTCATAAACAACATACAATATATAAGCCAGAAACCAGCCTGATATTAAATTATGTTGTTGTTGTTGTTGTTGTTGTTTCTCTAAAACTCTTGCTAATAGTAAGTAGACCTCAGGAAATATTCTAAAATTAAAAAATGCAGTTCATAACAATTTTAAGAACATTCAAGTATACCTTTCATCAGAAGCAAACATCACAAGTTCAAAAATATTCAATGTTATATCAAAGTTCCTTTAAGGCAAGTTATTTCACTTGGCGGCCATCTTTAAAACACCTCTCGGGCAGTATGCTAGGGCATTCTGTCTGAATGGGGAAACATCAAATTCTCCAAAATTGCTTGCCAAGCTTATGATTGAATTTTATATTAGGAATCCCCAATAAAATTAAACAACACCTGTCTCTTTGGTTTCATTATTAAACATCCAAATCACACAAAATCTGCAGAAACTCACGTCTGGTCTGAGCCCCACCCACAGAGTATCATCAGCCTATAGCGATCGATGATTGGCTCCTGTACTAGTAGGCGGGGCTTCATTCACCATATTGACACACACTATTCCCCATTCAAAAAGATACGAGTGAAATTCTATGGTCTTTGATTATATTGAGTCTACATATCTAAAATAATTTTGCCTCATGCCTAATAACTTGTTACATTGCCTTTTTGACATGAAGTACGCCAGATTGGTTTTAACATTTTAAGTATTGCTTGTTTTGACTCTTTCAACCTCATTTATTCCTATAAAACTCATTGTTTTTAAAAAGACTAATTGAGGAGCATCTGCAAGAGCACCGAATCCACAACCTGTTGAACAAATGTTGAATGTTGGCTGAACTATTCAACATCCAAGGCTTAATCCCCTAAAACTAGCAGTCTAGACGTGACATGGCATGGCCTATAGACTCAGTGAATACTACATTAGTCAAGGGAGACAGAGAAAGAGAAGGAAAAACACACACACACACGCACTAAGAGATGAGAAACTGTCAGAGAAATCAATGTGCCCACACTCGCACACAAACCTCCAAGTGATCATTAGTTTGTATGCGAGCTCAGTCTCCATAAAAGACCTTGAGGATCCTTATTGTAATTCCAAATTGCTCGGGCAGGTATATTTATTTATATTTGGAAATGGGAGCGGCAGCAGTCGGGACGACCCTTAACTCTCAGATACCCCCATCCACCCTGCAGCCACCTAGTAGCTAGATTACGCAGATCTGACAAGAATGCCCAGCGCTGTCAGCTTTTGTGATGTCGGGAATCTATTGCTGTAATTGACAACGCGTTGAGATGCTGAAAAGCTAATCATTGCAGATCCCCCTTCTCTTCCATGTCAGCCTGCCGTAAAACCTTGCGGACAATGGCTGGAGGGCAGATCCTCAA
Organism: Danio tinwini; assembly: GCA_903798205.1. NCBI lineage: Eukaryota > Metazoa > Chordata > Actinopteri > Cypriniformes > Danionidae > Danio > Danio tinwini. Next base: position 9,667,165 of record CAIGQZ010000217.1, on the reverse strand, counting down.
GTGCAGTGAATCGTAACAGTTTGTTAACCAAATTCGCTCAATATGGGGCCACTGACCAAACTTTGTGCTTGTGATGGTAGCCACAGAATTATAATTGTTGTCTAATTTGCATCACTCCATAATTGATCGAATTTTAAGAGGCCACAATGATTATTATGCTTTTTTGGTTAACTTTGATATTTACGTATGTCTTACTTATGATTAGGTCCACATGGAATCTGCACGTGCAGAATTCCGCAGATTTTTAGCCTATCATGAATTCTGTTTATTTACTTGAGTAAATGTGTGTAAATCTATATTTATTCAGTTTTTTTAATTAATCAGAATCAGTTTTATTGCCAAGTGTGCTTCACACACACAAGGAATTTGTTTTGGCAACAGAAGCTTCCAGTGTACATAAAGTTACAAGTGACAACACAAAATTAAATACAAGAAAAGAAAAGGCAATAAACATTAAACATTAAACAGAGATGTAGTCAGTCAAAAAGATCTGGATGTTGAGTTGCATGTACAGATATGTTGTAAATATACTGGTTATAAGGTGCTGTGTACAAGTGCGTATGAGAAAGTATTGCACATTTATTGCACAGTAGGGGAATATTTAACTGTTCATGAGGTAGATGGCCTGAGGAAAGAAACTTTTCCTGTGTCTGGCTGTTTTTGTGCTTGGTGCTCTGTAGCACCGACCAGACGGTAACAGTTCGAACAGGTAGTGTGCTGGGTGTGAGTCGTCCAGAGTGATTTTACGAGCCCTTTTACTCACTCTGGAAGAGTACTGTTCTTGAAGTGTAGGAAGGGTAGTGCCAGTGATTCGTTCAGCAGTCCGGACTATACGCTGTAGTCTACGGAGGTCGGTTTTGGCAGCTGAACCAGACGGTGATTGAAGTGCAGAAGATTACAGTAATTACAGTAATATTATTGACTAATATGAAAATGTTCATCTGATTTATGTACAATGCAGTTTGTACAGTAATATTTTCAGTTTTTTAGTAGATATATTATATGAGAGACTTGCTTTGTTTACCAAATAAATTTGATCTAATTGGATTTCCATTATTAACATTAAATCAAATATAAAAGATTTTTTTTCACATATTAAGGTTTTAGTTATAATACTCCCAAAATAATTCTGCGGAAACCCGCAGATTTTTACCGAAATTCTCAGCAGAAATAGCAAAAAACATCCGCAGATTCCGTCTGGCCCTAGCTATAATCAATTAAGTGCTACGTCAATTGTGTTTTATTATCCTTGAAATAAAATGCTTACAAGGGTCCATTAGTTAATGTATTTATTAACATGAATTATCAACAATACTTGTACAGTATTTATTAACCATAGTTCAACATTTTGCTAATGCCTTATTAAAATCCCAAATTCATGCTTGTTAAAGATGCTGTTTGTAAGTTTTTGACTCTTCTAAAGCATAAAATTACCATAATATGTGTGCAGATATTTAAGAAACATCCCAAGTGAACATACTTGTTTCACTGAAAAACAATGCTGAAGTCAGATATTCTGCTTTGAATATGGTTTTTCCGTGCCGGAACGCGGTCTTTGTTTAGGTAAATTTAACCTGCACAATGCCAGTTTAGCCAATTATAATTCAGCATCCCGGGTTGCCTTGTTGGAAAACAGCGCATTTCATTTATTCATAAAGAAAGGCTCTGAAAGAATGCATCCGTGACTGAAAATGCAACCTCCGGACAGTATCAGATGTCGAAAAGACAGATTCAGTTCCACATGAGGTTATTAATTTGCAAATGATATTAATATTACAAATGTAAACATTAGGTGAGCAGGTTACATTGTAACCGCGTGTCCTAACAGCACGCTTTGTGACGAGATAAGCAGTGATGAGCAATTTGGCTGTTTGCACCAGATGAAACACAACAGAAATTTAGGCCCAATCCCAATTCTATTTTTGTACCATACCCCTTACAACCGAGGGTTAAGGGGAAGGGCTTAAAAATTTACCCCTAAGAATTGGGACAGCACTTCAACACCTGCACAGGTACGTCATCGCGATCTCTTGCTTCATATGAGATCAGACGATGGCGACTGCTGTAGTTATTTCAGTTGTGTTATTTTTTTGGTATCTATCTTCAGGATATCACTGAAGGCATATATTATGTTATCATAATGATCTAATGTGACAATAAGATCGTAACTGTACTGTGTATTTACACCGTGGCCGTATTCATCTACATGTAAACAGTCGAAAACAACATTAACATTATAGCAGACACTGTAAAAAGCTCATTCTTAGCCACAAAACTTTTCTGACAGGGTATTCGAGTGTCATCGAGTGTCAGAATGTTGTGGAACTGCTGTACAGGAGTTATGATTATGGATTATAGATTGCAAAATTTTGCTTTTTTTTCTTTTTAAAGCATGACGGTAAAACAAGAACGCGGTTATAAATATATTAAAACCTGTGTTTGTTTGTCATAACAATTTGTAATAATGACAAAAAAATACTAATTTGTGGATCTCTTTACTTCTGGGTTCAGCAATACTGCCGTTGTGGCAGGTGTATTCTGGGAAACTTCTTACCCTTTCATTTCAAGTGTGCTCCTGAAAAATCTTTGTTCGAAGGGGTGTATACCCCTTCCCCTTAGCCCTACGCCTTCAAGCTAAAGAGAACTGGGACACCACTAGCCCTTGATGTGAACGCGCAAAACGAGGAGTAGGGGTAAGGGGAAGGGCTAAGGAGTATAATTGGGATTGGGCCATAAATACAGCCTTTTAGAAGCACAGGATATGCACTCACTCCTGAAACTGTAAGGTTCATAATCTGTTTAATACACGTTAACCCTCTTTAACATCATTAAATGTAGATGCTGAATCACTCATATGTGTTTAGGTCTAAAGTTCAATTTCAAATGGTTTATTGTATTTTCAAGATCTGAGAAAAACTATATGCTGCTGCTTTCAGTATATGGCAATAAATGTCATGTAAAATTGCATTCAAACTCACATTGTTAGCATTGAGCACTGAATAAAGTACACAAGGTTTACCTGAGGTGATCACTGTCATAGGTTTCACATGTTGAGCTGTGAGAAATAGAAGCTGTTTCTAATATATCAATTCGAGGTGTTGGTTAGAACCAAAACTCCTTTTAAAATGGAAAATATTCCCTCTATCGTGTGCTGTTGCTTTTATTTAGAACACAGTTTAAATCACTCGCTCCTGTACTCAATCTGGCAACCTACACTTGCCTTTGTTTTGATCCAGAAGTGCAATACCTAGTTCAACCACTGGGAGTCAAACTCACATACTGCACCTTTAACTTTAATGCACTGGGAGGCCCCATATTGAGTCAAATTCATTCAATATGGAGCCACTAACCAAAATTCATGCTCTTGAGGGTGGCCGGTGAATTATAATTGTTTTCCAATTTGCATCTTTCCATAACTGAACGATAATCGATAATTGAATTTTAAGAGGCCACATGATGATGCTTTTCTGATGAGTTTGGGTTAACTTTAACATTTACATATACCAGATACCAATCTATGCAACATAGGCTCATTCTAAAAACGTAGCCTTATATACATTTCTGGAGATTGCAAATTATCTAGTCAGAAGTACGTTTGGCTGCATTTCATCTTTAAAACAAATGCCATGGGGCAGTATGACGCTGTTCCTTTTCTCACTTATCAGCTGACCACTTACCTCCGTATGAACGGCTTTCCCGCTGTTACCAGATTTTCCAGTTAGCTCGCCATGGACGTCAGCGGACATGAGACGCAGAGAGGAGTTGACCATGACAACAGGGTTTAAGTCTGGTTCCAGAAAGCAGGTAAGACAAAAACAGAAGCCAAAAAATAAAATAAACATGTAAATAACAGGGTGAGAATGCAGTAAAATCTGAAAATGTAGTAAAAATCAGGCGAGGGCTTTAGGGAAATTAGAGGGCGGGTCAATCGGTGCTTTTGAAAACATTATTGGTTGGGTTTAGGAAGGGAGGGGGGTAAGTCAGTCGATTGGTCAGTCATTCAGTCAGTATACATACAATAGACAGTCAGTTGACAGTGCCTCTGGTGGATTTACGTGAGAACAGCTGCCACGAATGGCACTTGCGAGAGAAATTTGAGATCTAAAAAAGCATACACAGCACCCTCTGGTGGATTAACGTAAAAAAAAAAAACAGCTCCTGGGACGTATTTGGTGCTCACTAGAAATGTATCTAGCGGTCCATTTTCAGAATGAGCCTGGTTTGAGTCTATGAGTATTGGTAGACTGAATCCACACAACAGCTAGTTTTTAGCTATGACAAAATTTGTCATCAAGTATGTTTTATTATTCTTAAAATAAAATGAAATAAAACAGTCACACTTTACAATAAGGCTTCATTGGTTAATATATTTACTAACATTAAAGCTCCACATTGAAAAAAAAAATTATTGGATCTACAATTTTTTAAGGTAAGGTAAGGTTTTTTTAAGGTGGTTGCAAACAATTAATATGTGCTGAATTTAAACAAAGAAATTAAATTTAATATGTTGAATCTAACTTCTTTGTTTAAATTCAGCTCAAATAAATTGTTTGCAACCACTTACCTTAAAAAAAAAATTCAGTGCATATTTAGCTCTAAAACTGACTATGATTGTTTTAAGGCATCACAAATAGTCTGTCAAAAATTTGAAACGTTATTATACAATCAAATTTTGATGTAGCGTGTATTTTTCTCAGAGAAAACAATGTCATAATGTTTCAAATTCCATGGAGATGATAATAGTATGCATTCAAATATTTTGTAGGTTCTCACTTGACAAACAATCCTATGTATTGTCAAAACGACACTAAAGCCTGGTTTATACTTTTGCGTCGAGTGATCGGTGTAACCCACAGCGCATGGCTTGCGCATTGCCGTGCATTTATACTTCTGCACGCTGTTTCTGTTGCTCTGCAATAAAACTAATCGAAACCCTAGTTGGCAGTGAGGTTTTTATGTTCCTCTGTGTTGAGTTTCTTCGCTGGTGTTTTGTTTTTTCTAAATGCTACTTTAATGTACAAGTGGCTCAAACTTGCTCTTTCAGAGGCAGGAACCGGCGGACATGCAACAACGTTCCACTCTTGTAAACACTCGCTCAATCAAGCTTGTGCGGCTCTCAGCCCTGCCCACACTGATCAGCACTACCATGTCGACCAATAACAGAGCTTGCGCTATGCATCATTTTGATGTGAAGTTACATTTTTTGAGAGGTGCGCATCAGTGTTGGCGACAGCCACGGCTGCGCTGGAGCATACGCATGTGCTTGACACAGAAATATAAATTAGCCTTAAAGCAGTCAAGTATATGCTTTTGTAAACTCAATATCATTCATCCATTCATTCATTAATTTTCCTTCGGCTTAGTCTCTTATTCATCAGAGGTCGCCACATTGAAATGAACTGTCAACTTATCCAGCATATGTTGTACACAGCAGATGTCTTTTCAGCTGCAGCCCAGTAATGGGAAACAACCATACACTCCCACATTCACACACATACACTATGGCCAATTTAGTTCATTCATAAATTTTGTTTATTCATAAATTATCATTATTCATAGTTTATCCTATAGTGCATGTCTTTAGACTGTGAGGGAAACAGGAGCACCCAGAGGAAACCCACGCCAGCACGGGGAGATAGTTCACTCCAAAATAAAAATGACCTTATCCTTTACTCTTCCTTGTGTGGTTTTAAACCTTTAAAATGTTTCTAGACAACATCTTGCAATTTTCAGTGTGCTTCGCAGGTGAGTAGGCTGTTTATCTGCTGGTAAAACCGAATGTAAAAATGTGGAAAAAAAACCCCAACATATTTTGAAGAATGCTGGTTGCTGGCACTCATTGACCTTTATAGTAGGAAATAAAATACTATGGACGTTTTTTCAAAGTCTCTTATTTTGTCTACATCAGAAGAAAGAAACTTAAACAGGTTTTAAAGGGGTGGTCCACTACGATATCTTATTTTAAACTTTAGTTTCGGTGTAATGTAGCTGTGTGAACATAAACAACATCTCTCAATGTAATACGCTTAAAGTTCAATGCAAAGGGAGACATTGGCTTACAGTTAGCTTAGAAAAACCTACAGCGAACAAAGCTTGGGGACTACAAAAAAATACATCCAGTTTAATGTGATCACAAACTCTTCAGGTTACACGCATACACCCAGCGCAGCAAAAGGGTGTGACCAGAGGCACTTTAAAGTTATAGCAGAGAAAATGCCATCCAAACAATACCATTTCCACAGAGCTTCTTTTGTTTCTGAATTTGGGCTTCCAAAGGACACGACACAAAGGCAGAAGTACTTACAATTGTTTCAGAAACTTTTAAAACAAATATAGCTCTAGCATTTGACAAAGGACAACTTCTTTCCCAATTCAGTGCTGGATCTGTCTAAAAACTCCTCAAAGAAGGAGCAGCTCCAACCATAATAGAAGAAGCTGTGGATTGTGAGCCACAACCTGTAAGAATTTTTACTCGTTAAAATCGATCGATTACATGCACAATTTCTAGTGTTAAGGGTATGTTGTAGCAAGGACATAAACAAGAATGTTAACAACGGGAAATGCTGTTTGGCAGCTCTTGAGAGCGGGCTTTCGGAGGAACTAGAAATATGATAGTCATTTTCATGTTAGCTGAGTACCTGTATATAATTAAAGATATATGAAAAAAATAATGTGATATTTTACAAACGAAGCATGACCACACATTGCTTTGCATCTTATAAACACAACCAAGCCTTAAAAAAAAACACTCTGAACCACCCCTTTAACCAAGCGAATAGTGAATAAATGGCAGTATTTTCATTTTCGGGTGAACTATCTCTTTAATGTGCTGATTACTCAATGATTAAATGCACTGATATAGACCTGTCGTCTTCAATGCATGAATAAAAATGTTGAAAAACAAAGTGGTATATTCTGATCTACCTCATTCTCACCTGCCACTTTTTTTAATTCTCTCTCCCCCACTCTCTTTTGCTCTCTGTTCAGGAGTTTAATTTCTGTGATAGGCTTCAGTAAGCAAATGCAAATGTGTTTAATGATTTGCATCACTAGATCATTTCTGGGTTTAATATGCTTTGGTATTCTGGTCAAGGACCCAAATTTGATTTGGAGGCCTTTGCTAGCTCCCAAAGACAGACCTAATCGCATATGCCATATTAGCATGGACCGAAATGAGGAAGAAATTACACAATAGGTCCCCGATGATCAAATCATTCCACACATAGGTTACTTCATGCTACCGCAGCTTATAAACCTACCACCACAGTTTAATGCAATTTTCTTCAGCTTAGAGCTAAATTGTAAAAATTCACTCCAACTGCACTTTTTATGAGACACTGTTAGCGGGAGTGTGCTCACAACTGCAATTTGCTTAAAGGAATATACCACCCAATCATTTTATCATCGTTTAGTAACCCTCGTAACTGTGTGACTCTATTCCTTGGAACAAGCTCTTTCATTTTGGCAGAAGCTGTAATAGAAACTAATGGTGAGCTCATATCTGGGGTGATAGATCCATACAATGTACAGTAATCTGACTACAGTATATGACAATGCAAAAAAAAGGCCTCCTCAGGTATAGTTCATCCACGTGGTACAGTAACCTTTCTGTAAATATGAAATCAAAAATTCATTAAATTGACTGCACTGCCATGAAACATATAGGTCTGAAGACTATACCAAACTCTGTATGAGCAATGTACACTAAACAAGGCAAAAATAATCCTGAGGAATCCATCCCGTGTACTTTACCTATGCTATGATCTTTAACTTCTGATAAGAGATACAAAATCGCCTGATGTAAGTGGAACAGATTCAAAAAACACCCATATAGAGTGACAGCAGATCAAGAAACTCACTACAGTTTGACAAATATTGCAGCTGTTGGACAACATAATGTACTTTTGAGGCTTTTTTAGGCAAGAATGTAGTTGTTTAGATTACAACTATGCAGTTTATTCTATGGCTTTTCTGGGTTAATTATGGTGATATCCCGATTGCAACAGAGAAATACTAGGAAAAAATCTGTAGACTGAAGGCATATCATGCCGTTCAGCCTCATAATATTAAAATGTGAGCAAAATCACCTGTTTTGTCATCACTTTAGACATTACGCTAGAGAATCATTCAAATACTAGCTCTAAAGTGACGTTGGTGAAGTAGCAATGGTTTCTGCTGCAGATGTGAATGAATGGTGGAGGAAAGTAGTTCCTCATACGAAATGATTTTTGAGACTCTCGTTTTTGATTTTCTTTTTTATACACGATTATCCCGTCATACTGTTGTATAAATGCAATATCACACGAGTAGCAGTGCAATATCGCTGTATATCGTCACTGCTGGGACTGCAGCCTCATGCAAACGCACCCCTCCCACCAGTGCTGATGTACAGTGCACTGCTACTCTGCTACTGTTCTTTACTGTTCTTTTGGGTTGCAGCACTGGAAAGACACCCGCTGCATAAAACATATGCCAGATAAATTGGCGGTTCATTCCGCTGTGGCGACCCCTGATAAATCAGTGACAAAGCTGATAGTGAGTGCATTACGAGGACAGAGGGCATGTCCTCATAAACCACCTCATCATTGTAAAACACTAAAACCAGGACAGACAGACAGACACACACACACAGACACACACACTTGTACAGCTGTCTTAATGAGGACTTGCCATATACATAATGATTTTTATAGGACAGACTGTATATTCTACCCTCTTAACCCTAAGCAATGTCGTCATATTTCACCATCTTCTTGTAATATCTGTCATACCTATAACATTATACAGATTTGTGTCCAAATATGTCACAAACACACACGCACACAAACACACACACACACACACACACACACACACACACACACAC
>CAIGQZ010000217.1:9619468-9633285 GCA_903798205.1 Danio tinwini | reverse complement strand
TGTGTATTTCTACAGGTATTTTTTTTTTTCATTACTTAAGTTAATTTACTTATATTTGTAGCTTTAGTATTCAATTCAATTCAATCTTATTTTATTCAATTATATTTATATTTCCATACATTTTTATATTTTATACAAAGCTTTATAATTTTTTTAACTGTTTACTCTTTTCATTTAATGTTTTTTTAATTGAATTTCAGCTTTATTTCAATTTCAGCTTGACTGTCTTTTTCATTTATTCTTTAAATCCAACAAGCCTGTTTCACCTAAATGTGGTTAATTATCTAATAATCTATCTATATTGGTTAATTATTTGAGATGTCCAGAATAATTGTGGAGTTATAATTTCAGTCACAATTTGCTATTAAATAAGTTAAATTGAGGTGGCATGGTGGCTCAGTGGTTAGCACTGTCGCCTCACAAGAAGGTCGCTGGTTCATGTCCGTATGCATGTTCTCCCCATGTTGGTGTGGGCTTCCTCAGAGTGCTCTGGTTTCCCTCACAGTCCAAACACATGCGCTATAGGTGCATTGAATGAACTAAATTGGCCGTAGTGTATGAGTGTGTGTGTGTGAGAATGTGAGAGTGTATGGGTGCTTCCCAGTACTGGGTTGCGGCTGGAAAAGCATTCCCTGCATAAAACATATGCTGGAAAAGTTGACGGTTCATTCTGCTGTGGCGACTCCTGATAAATAAGGGATTAAGCCAAAGTAAATGAATAAATCACTAAGTAAAATGTAAGCATGTTAACAAATGGCACTATAAAATGCTCAGTTTCTACTATTATTTAATAATCATGTCAAGTTGACCATTTTGTACAACATTTTAACCTTCCACAGTGTTAAAGAAAAGCACACAGACCCATTTCACTATTTCCCCGAGTATAAATACACATTTTACAATATCTACATTTACATGTGTGCAATGCCGCCCATGTAGGGCATTCCAAATCAGTCACTTTTAAGTTAGCATGCCGTCTTAGAAGGCAGCTGCCTATGTAGGCCACTGACAGCATGGGTTTGGTGACATCTGGTCGATCGATGTGCATGAAACAATTTCAACTCACAACATTTGAACAAGTACACAAATAAATGTTAACCATAGAGCGAAACGAGCAAATCAAGCATTAAATAAACAAGCAAACACATTTAAAAGTTTTCCTTTCCCAGGTTGCTGCGTTTGCGTGTTTACTGTGCTGAAGCAGGATAACAGTTTCCACTAAAACAAAACACTAATAGAGCCGGATAATGCCTTTCTCCGATATCCTTCAACTAAAGAGGGATACGCGTCAATTATAGCGGCAGCCTGTGCTTAGTGCTTATCTGCAGCAGCCACTAAACATGGATTTGGAGAGCAGCTTTAGTAAAGGAGGGGGAACTGCCTGTGCACCCAAAACTCAAGGGGGAACTACAGTAATTTCCCATCAACCCGGAGTGTAAGTTCACGTGAGTCTTAGCTTTGGGTTCAACTGCTGTTATTTGTGTTTGTTGGAGATTACCTTCCCTTAAGAGTAATCAAGGTGTGAGCCGTTGGGGTGGGCCGTATGGAGAGAGTAATACGGAGGTCTTCACCGTGAGATTTGTAAGGCAATTGTGCTGCTGACATGGGCAAGGCTTCCTTCTCTATTCACAATGTCTTTTTTTTTATGTGCTCCACAAATCTGGTGTCATTAACGCTGTCTGTTAGCACAGGGACGGGAGGTCCTGAGAGGACACATTCCCTTGTCCAGGTCAGCGGCTGTTGAGGAATGGATGGACGTGTCTTTATTAGACTGCGCTTTGTGGTGTTTGAGGTTGGATCTTCTGTCTTATGAGAGTAATGATCGGGTGAATCTCATGAAAAGGGCAGAAGGATTTTTTTGGCACATTAATTAAGCATATTTTATCACTAAATACTCATTAAGAAAATTATTTCTTATTTTTGTACATACTGATTAGTTTTTTTTTCCTCAGAGTAAAAATAGATGCACATTTTTGTATGATTTACACTAAAATGTCATTCAATCTAACGGATTACATAACAAAAGGGGGGATAAAGCCTTGTCAGGTTTATTTAAAACAAGAATCATTCATTCATTTTCCTTCGGCTTAGTAAATTATTTATCAGAGGTCGCCACAGCGGAATGAACCATCAACTATTCCAGCATATGTTTTACGCAGCGGATGCCCTTCCAGACACAACCTAGTAGTGGGAAACACCCATACACACTCATTCACATTCACACACACACACACACACACACACACGCTATGGACAATTAAGTTTATTCAGTTCACCTATAGTGAACTATATGTCTTTGGCCTTGTGGGGGAAATCGGAGCACCCAGAGGAATCTCCCGCCTACATGGCCAGAACATGCAAACTCCACACAGAAATGCCAACTGACCCAGCCAAGGCATGAACCAGCAGCTTTCTTGCTGTGAGGCGACAGTGCTAACCACTGAGTCATCGTGTAATGGCATATTGAAAATTTCTTTCCAACCACAGTTCAGTGAAGGAGTGTCATTTAATTTTACACTGTAAAAAATCCTGGTTGCCTTAATTTAAGCTGAATCAAATTAACGGTGGTGCAGTGGGTAGCACAATCTTCTTACAGCAAAAAGGTCACTGGTTCAAGCCCCGGCTGGGTCAGTTAGCATTTCTGTGTGGAGTTTGCATGTTCTCCCAGTGGGTTTCCTCCGGGTGCTCCGGTTTCCCTCACAAGTCCAAAAACATATGGTATAGGTAAATTGGGTAAGCTAAATTCTCTGTAGTGAATGGGTGTGTATGGATGTTTCCCAGTGATAGGTTGCAGCTGGAAGGGCATCCGCTGCATAAAACATATGCTGGAAAAGTTGGCTGTTCATTCTGCTGTGGCGACCCCAAATTAATAGAGGGACTAAGCCAAAAAGAAAATTAATGGACGATGATAAGTCCATTGAACTGACTTAAAACAGCTTGCATAACTTATAAAATTTAGTTAGAACATGATTAACTTAGGTTAATAAGCTACAATGACCTAAAAACTGCTGTCAGGACTAATTTATCTTTTTTTTTACAATGTATATAAAATTGTTAAGCTGAATGATTTTTTGGACATTTCATTTTTACAAAGAATATTTAAAGCATTAATGCAGTCATTTATAATAAATGTTAGTTGATGTAGACATAAACATGTCTGGTCTTTGACTGTTTGAGATTTTAATCAGCATTACTATTTTTACAAATAATCTAAACATCGCTGAACCAGTTTTGTATATACAGTAGGTCTAATTTTAGCCAACATGGCATTTTATTTTATGTTTTAAACATAAAACTTACCCTTTCCGCAGATTTATGGATGCTATTTGTTCCCAGATTTATAAAGTTTATTATCCCTATTATTTTATACATAAAATGCTAATATTTTCTTATGTACACACAAATACTGTTTGAAATAACTTATATATCTGCCATGACTATACACATCTGACATTTTATGTGATTTTTCTTTTAAATTAACACTACATTTGTTGGACAAAAACCCTCATGTAGAAATCTGATCCAATGAAAATATCAAATTAACATACAATATATGACTTTACATATAAAACGTGAATTTTTTATTCAACCACTGGACTTTCATTTACATATGTTCAAATATATTTATAGCAAATATACATACAGTATACGTATATAACAGAGAAAATAAGTACAGTATTAAATGTGTCATGGATTTTTCAGGGAATAATATTTCTAAAGGAGCTGTTGAGAAGGAATTGAAACTAATTTTGGTAAAAACCCAAACAATACAAACATAAAAATAAAACAAAACAAAAAAAATATTAATAAAGGGACTAAGCAGAAAAGAAAATGAATGGAAAAAAATCTAAAACATGAGTTATGTGTAATAATAATTAAAGACACAAAGTAAAAATACTAAACTACTGAAACGTATTTCTTCTTATTTCTTCATATTTCTCTACTTTATATAAAAGGTTGTTATGGTGATGGCAGCTTATAGGCGCCTCTCATATGGAGAATGATGTTTTTTAGATTCAACTTTATCTTCATTACACATGTACAAGTACAATGCAACAAAATCATACCTGCCAACACTCCCATTTTTCCCGGGAGTCTCACGCATTTCAGACCCACCTCCCGGTTTGTAATTTCTCCCGGAAAACTCCCGGAATTTCAACCCCTTCCACCGGTCCTCAGGTGATTGGTACAATCTGTAACACCCTATTCACACGGGGCTTCAGCATCAACGGTTAACAGAGGGCGTGTCTGAAGTTGGGGCTGATGCGATCGTCAAAGCAGCATCAGCCAATGAAATTAGTTAGCAATCCAATTAGGGATTAGTTAGCAATTGGGTACTGTCTGAGCTGGTGTATTTTGTACACAACGATCTGATTGGCTGGCGCTTCCATCGGCGCTTGAAAAGTAGAGAAAGTCCCAACTTCTGCAGCCATCAACTAAAGCGGTGCCGATGGATCCACAATGCAGTTCGGCAACGCCTGTCGTCACCAGGTCAAAGTGAATGGGAAGCGATGAAGCTGACGCCCCTGCCCTGAAATGGGGCGTAACACCCCCAGATCGTCGACAGACCGGGCACCCCTTCCGGTCGCTCTGCTCAACCCCCCCACCCAGCCCCCCCAGATTTTCAGAGACAAATGTTAGCAGGTATGAACAAAATGCAGTTATAGGTCACATGCATTACTCAGATGTGAGTTTTCAATTCAACAGAGTGTAAAAATCTTCATGGTTCTGTGGGTCTCGTCTATCAAATCTGATCTTTAATTTGTATTTTTTATTGGATTCATGTTGGGTGATTGGCTGGGCCATTCTACAGCTTGATTTTCTTTCTCTGAAAGCATTTGAGAGTTTCCTTGGCTGTATTTTGGATCATTGTCTGGCTAAAATATCCACTCTGGTTTCATGGTAATCATCCTGCTATGTAGATGTCGGACTGAAGCAGCTGATATTTAATTACAATGGTGAAGGGCAGAGGGTTGCTGATGAACTACTGAGAGATTGCAGCTGCTGTCTGGGCTTTCACTGCCTTTCTACACCTCCATTTCTTCATGTGTTTTTCGCTGCGTCCCTTTATTTTATTAAACATAACTTCATTTGTAAATGAATTAGATTTGTTTTCTTTGCATATTTGAATTTCTTTGGTTGCTACCAACATCCGGGGACATTTCAAGTCAACAGCACCTTTAGAAATATGTTTTCTTAGAAATCAGTGACGTGTTATATATACACATATTTGTAATTCCAATGGTCAAAATAAATGAAAAATATATGTTGCATATATGACATATTTGATGTATATAAAATCTAAATACGAACTTTTAGGACATATATGTAATTTGCATAAATTGCAACCATATATCAGCTATCTACGTGGGCCTGCTTCAACCAGTTTTTTTTTTTTAACCCTCCCTTAAGAGTTAACAATCTTTAAATGATTAACTAAACCTGATTTTTCCCACAGGAACGCTCTTGAGAAGTATTGGTGGGTTAACCTGGTGCGAAGGGTCTTGACCTGTGGCTGCCAGTCCTTTTCTCCTCTCTAACTAATCCCGGCTGTCATTCGCAGATCTTCCCATCCGGCTCTTTTTTTCCAGCGAACAGCCCGTCACACATCCAGCACTCGCCTCCCTGTGAAATTTCAAGCGCAGAAGATGCAGAATTAGAAACATGCTTTTGATGCTGCAACACAAGTGAGGCTGAAGGTATGCTGATGACAGAACAATTCCATTTTTGACAGTTTAATTTGCCCCCTCCTCCCTTTTCCAATGGACAAGAGCAAAAAGGAGAGCGAGTGCTGAGCCTTCTGCCCCCTGCACAAAGTGTGTCAAGCGGCGGGCGGCAAAAAAACTGACACCCTCCACCCGAAACGATCAAAAGAAAATCGAATATATCAAGAGTTGTGATGTCACATAACCTTATATATATATTACGAAGGGGGGGAAAAGCTGCACTCAGAATAGGCCTGACAACGATCATGAATCTAATATCATGAAAAAATAGACGCACAAGCGATAGGTGGAGTTCACAGCTATGATGGAAAGAGAGAATGAAAGACGGAGTGTCAGTGCTGCCCCATCAAATCCCACAGCGGCAGAGAGAAATGCATACAGTGGCCGTTTAAGAAACTACTGGATGTTTATCAATCTGTGAGTGATCGAGTCACTCTGGACGCTTTACTCAGCCTCTAACTGGAAATATAGAGAAAGTGGACTGAAAAATTTGCGCAAAATTCCAGCTGAAGCCTTTAAAGCAGAGATGCCCAAAGTAGGGCCTGTAGGCCAAAGTTGGTCCATGGTAACCTTTGATTTGGCCCACCGTCCTATCTGAAAAGATTGTGGGGAGTTGGTTGGGGAGAATGCCTTTGACAGAGATGGTCATTTCGAATTTAACGTAACCTTGTTTCTTAGTTTTATTGCTGAGCTACAAAAAAGCCAACTGTAATTAAATGATTCAATTAATGTTGTAATTGAATCAGACTTTTAAAATGTAAATAGTGTCACTTGACTGATAGAGGACAATGCACAAGTCATTTGTGAGCAAGTGAATGTAAAGGCAGGAGCAGCTTGACTAGTGTATTCAGCATTAGATGCCTATTTGTTATAAATAGAATTGTTTATGTTTTTACTGTAATAAGTTCAAGGGCAGGCTGCACGGTGGCGCAGCATGTTTGCTTCACAGCAAGAAGGTCGCTGGTTCAAGCCTGGGATGGGTCAGTTGGCATTTCTGTGTGCAGTTTGCATGTTCTCCCCGTGTTCGTGTGGGTTTCCTCCAGGTGCTCCGGTTTCCCCCACAGTCCAAAGACATGCGGTTAGGTGAAATGTGTAAGCTAAATTGACTGTAGAGTATGTGTGTGAATGAGAGAGTATGGGTGTTTCCAAGTGATGGGTTGCAGCTGGAAGGGCATCTGCTGGGTAAAACATATGCTGGATAAGTTGGCTGTTCATTCCGCTGTGACTACCCCTGATTAATAAAGGATAATTTGACTAAGCCAAAAAGAAAATGAATGAATGAATGTAATAAGTTCATTATGAAATGCTCAAAATTATACTGTAATAGATGATATGATTTAAAAGCAACATTTTCTAGTTGTTTTTTTTTCCAAACACTACCAAATAAATTAGGAAATTCCCCTTGGCAAATTTATTGCAATACGGTTTGGCATATGTTCAGCCCAGAGCTCTCAATCAAGTTAGGTTTTTGGCCCTTTATAGGAAAAAGTTATTGCTTTAAAGAGATATTTCACACACACAAAAACTACAAATTCTGCCATCGTTTACTCGTTCCCTAAACAGTTTGTGTCATTATTATTACTTTCTTTTTACAGCTGAACACACAAGAAGATAAAGAATGTTGAAATCAAGTGTGCCGCACGCCTGCTTTGGAGTGAAGGTCTCTGCCGTTAGATCGCCCCCTGGGGGCTGGCTGCAGTGCAAGTAATAAAGCCCACCTCCTCCGTGTTAATGGAGAACACATGAGACCAAATAAGCGAGCCGTTAGCGAGCCGACGTTGAGCCAACCTCTCCTTTGTTAACGTTATTACAACCATTTGTGTTGATAAAACAGCAAACGCAGGCTACTATGTACATTAGCAAGCCTTTGTTATAGTGCAAACACTAGCGGTCAAGTGAGAAGTTCGGGGGGCGTGGTTGATGTACAAGCGTTTGGTTGGAAGTTTGATTCCGCAGCTCCTCCTCTGGCTCCATTAGGCAAGTCTTCTGCGCATGCCCTGGCTCCAATTTCAGCAGTCTTTTGCGACAGTTTGTGCCCGTCACAAGGCGTTTTTTCCTTCACAGAGTTTAATCGAAAATGGCGCTGTCGCGACGCCCATATTTTATACAGTCACTGGCTGTTTCTCAATTCCAAGAACGCAGAGAACGGACTTGCGTTCTTGTGGAGACTGGTCTTGCTAGGTCACCTCGGAAGAACAAACTCGGGAGACCACAAGAACAGAGAACGCGTCCTGTTAAGAATGAGATGCTGCGTTCTTCCTGATGGTCACATGATCTTCACGCGTTTTAATGGAAAATGATTTAAACATTACAGCATTCATTCGTCGATTTATAGTTTTTCCCCTTTTCAAATATGTACTTTGCATAAAAACATTATAAATATACGATGCACAATATAAATAAAACTGATTTAATACGAATTTCAGCAAACAAACACCCTTAATGTGTTTATTCATTTATTAAGATGTCCATGGTGATGTTTTTATTCACCGTTTCATTTAGGGAAACTCCTTAGATAAATAACTTATATCTCTGAACTTTACTAATAAATCTAAATAAAATGCTGCGCTTCCCACTTCCAGTCGCAATGACTTCTGGGACTTCTAAAGCGAGATCGGTGCTCAAGTCTGCATCGGTGCGTCCTCGATATCAAGAACACATGCGGGAAGTTTCACGCGTCCTCTGTTCTTGCGGTCTTGAGTATTGGAACTGAACTTTGGCAGCTGATGATGACGTTACACGAGAACACAAGGACGCAAGACCGCTGAAGAACGCATATTGAGAAACAGCCAATATCTATAATGTACAAATTGCTCAAATGATACTTAAAAATATGGCTTTGTCATTCACAAGTCAGAATTTAAGGGGTAGTTCACCCCGCCAACCTGATTTCACCAAATAGGACATGTTCCTGGATTAACATCTATACTGATCCTGGAACAACATTTCAATCATCAAATCAGAATTAAGGGATATGTTTACCGTTTATGTTACGTTTAGGCTTGCGGTTAGGTTTATGCACTTCTTGTTATCCAACTATTATTTCCCTCTGATTTTGAGAATAATTTACAGTTATGGTTGAGTTTAGCGGTAGGAATAGGTATGGAGTACATTTTAGAATAAAAATGATGTTCCAGGATCAATGTAGATGTTAATCTTGCATCGTAATTGGCAAAATCATGACGTGCTAGTTCACCCAAAAATGAAAATTACCTCACAGTTTACTCTCCCTCATGTGGTTTCAAACCTTTATGAGTTTGAACTTTCTTCTGTTAAAAACAAAATAGGATATTTTGTTAAATTATGATTAATGGCACCCATTAATTTCCCAAAAATATGGTAGTCGATGGGTACCACTATCAGGGTTCATACACATTTTTATTACTAAATTTCCAAGACTTTTTCATGATTTTTCCAAGATCTTCAAGTAAATTTTCATGACCTAATGTTTCATGCAACATCTACATATGCTAAGGTAATAGAAAAACAGTGCATGTTCAAATTTATTACAGTATATAATGTGAGAGTAAGTGATTGGCCAAGGACAAAAAAGAAGTAAATAACCTATATTCAAGTATACAGATATCTGTTTTCCATGACTTTTCCAAAACTTTGTGGGATTTTTTTTTTTTTCAAAACTTTTCAAGGTCTGGAAAATGCCTTGTCAAAATTTCATGACTTTTCCAGGTTTTCCATTACCGTATGAAGCCTGCACTATTGTAGTCGATGGGGACCATAGTATCAAATCAAATCACTTTTATTGTCATGTTATCAACAGCACGTGTGCTATGATGAGTGAAACGTTTAGGTGCTGGCTCCAGACAGTGCAAAATACAAATAGTGCAAATACAACAACAGTGCAAATTAGACATTGCAAAATACAACAACATACTTCCAAAAAAAAAAAAGACAATGTGAAATTGGCAGTGTTGACAGCGATACGTACGATGAATAGGTGTACACATAGTTGTAGGCAGTATTGTTTTAAGTATGAATTAGTTAAAGTGCAGTGCATGCTACATCTTGATGGTGCGCAGTGCGGGGTATGGAGGAGTTTGTGTGGGGTGTGTTAAGTGTTCATCAGCCTGATAGTCTGAGGAAAGAAACTTTCCTTCAGTAGGCTGGTGCGTGACCGGATGCTGCGGAACCGATGGGATACAATGGGATATGGTAAACGGTCAACAATCACTTTTCAAAATATCTTATTTAGTGTTCAACAGATGAAAGACACTCAAATCGGTTTTGAACAAGTGACGGGTGAGTAAATGCTGACATAATTTTCATTTTTTGAGGCGAACTACCCATTTAATCTTCATTTTTTAAAGAACACACAGTCACATGACTATAAGAAATTCATCTGCAATGTAATGAAAATATATTTGAGATTATTAGATTCAAATCTCTCTCTCTCAAACACCCCTTTATGTTTTTTTTTTTTTTTTTGCTATTTGAATTTGACATGACTAGCGTCCCTAGAAGGCAAATGTGTAGAGTAGCAGATGTAGCGCTGATGTAAGTCATCACGGCTCTTTTGTCATATCCTTCCCTCCTCCCCCTCGTTCTCCGGCTCTGGGTTAATTAGACCAGCGAATGTGCATGCAGGTTATCCGGGAACACTTTCCCCTCTGACATTTACCCACTCTCCAGCCTGAGGAGCATGTTTGATATGGGGCCCGTCTCCTCCGGCCGGCCCCTTGTTTGCCAGGCCTGTGGTGCGCTTGAATCTAATTGAACCTCATGAATAGAACAGAGGTGTCAACACGTCCAGATCCGAGGTCAACTGCTCAGGGTGCGACTTTATCACACATAAGCAGAGAGGAGAGCAAAAAGTGCAAGCTAATCAATCTTGACACACTGGATGGAGAGTAAGAGGGAAAAGCCAAAAAATAATTGTGTAAAGCAAATAGATACAGTGTGAGTAAAGTTCAGGGGGGGGGGGGGGGAAGTCACACTGATATCATAACTCAATGTATTTTTAAAGACAGCCCAAAATCAAACATGATTTGTGATGACGTGTTTTAAGACATGCTTCAATCAATACAAAATAATTTTTAATTATTCATTCATTCATTTTCATTTGGCATAGTCTCTTTATTCATCAGGGATCGCCACAGTGGAAAGAACTGCCTTATCAAGCTATGTTTTACAGAGCGGATGCCCTTCTAGCTGCAACCCAGTACTGGGAAAAAAACATACACTATTTTTAATTATACTTAATCAAAAATGTCTCTAAAATAATTATTCTTCTACTGACATCTCTTGGTTTTATAGGAGGCTGCAGTTTTATAGCAAATATGTACTAAAGAGGTTTTGTGTGCGTGTAATGAATACCATTTGTAGGCTACAACCACTGTTTAACTACAAATACCATAATTACATATGGTTAATGTAACTAATTCCTGTTTAAATTGTGGATACTGTGTACAATAACCATGTTTTTTTCTTCTTTTACATAGATTACAAACATTTTTACAGCATGCTGTCATTCCAACAATTAAAAAAAGCATTCGCACATTATTTTATTTCATACTATTTCGTTTTTTAGAATAAAACAATGGAAATTAGTCAATGAGCTAAAATATACTAAGATTGTATCCACCAGAAACATACTGGATTTAATCCTTGAGCTATTTTTAGTGAATTTAAATAGAGTCGATTCCGGAGTCGACTTCAAAATAAGCAGTCGGGCATCGGAGTCGACTGGATTGAGTTTAATAGTAAACAGGTGGTTAAAGCTAACCTAAAGCCCGCGTCACCGAAAGGAAAGTCTCGTCAGAGGCGAAGCAAGTCAGTTTTTTTATCATAGCGTAAAAATACTTTAATCCGATGTGATAATATATTAGTGTGTGACGGTTGAAATTAATCTGCTATATCAGCCGATTTTATAATAAAACCTAAAAGGCCTACCTGTTAAATCGTGCATCGTCACGTGTTTCATTGGGTTTTAAATCCCCAAAAGTCCGGTTTGTTTGTGGTAACAGCATTATTAATGCTCAATTTTTCATGAGATTGCCAGAAGCTTTATCAGCATTAAGCGTATGACTTTTTTGGATGTTTATAGTCAACCAGAGGCGCGCTCTTAAGCTCCATGACTTCACCTTACTCTCCGTGTACGAGCGGGCGCAGCCATTTGAATCATTTTGGCTGGATACTTCCGGTCTAATTTACTTCCATTCATTTTTAGAGGTTAAAAACAGTCCGTTATGCTCAATGATGTTGCAAACTGATGTTTTCTTATTATATTTTTCTAATCTGTCTGTATAATATTGCAAACACTTGTTTGTAGAGCGAGTACTTTGACCGTTTTCAGCCGTTTATTATCCCTAGTCATTTCTCCCATAGGCAACTGAATCGGAAGTTTTAATACAATCGCAAAAACGAGTGCACTTCCGCATTAAAGAATAAGGTCAATAGTTTTCAAATATGATTGGGGGATTATGATTCAGTTCAGCGATTCGAATCTTTTAAATCTGTTCATCGATTCATTCCACACGTGTGCGTAGATGGCATTATTCACTCAAAAAAGACCCAGAAACGTTCACTTATTTACCAAGCAACCTCATTTCAGGTAAGTGTAACAAATAAAGAAGTTCATTTATACACTCACTGGAGAGCCTGGTTAAGTTGGTTTTATTTTCGATATTCCTGACACATTCAGTGATAAGAATATCGAAAACAAAACCAACTTAACCCCGCTCTCTGGAGTTTTAAAATTGAGTTTCAACATAAGAAATTGTCTTTGTAAATTGTCTATTTGTTTGTAGTCTTTAATGGTTAACGAACGCATCATGCATTTTAGTCAACATAATTGTTTTTATAGAAGCAAATGTTATGGAAGTGTAAAATATTCGTAGGATGGTGATGAAGAAATATGAATATGACATCATCGTGCCTGCTACACTACAACGAACTGGATGCATTTGTACCTGTAAGTGAATTTACAATCTAAATTTTAGATTGATTAACTAAATCATTGCGGTAATGTTGGATTTACATTTACCCATTCGAACATTCTCTTTAATAATATAATTTCTGAAAAAGTATTGTAAATAGTGAAATCATATTATCAGCCAATGACTATCAGAGTACAACAATGTTTACCGTCAAATAAATAGTGCTGATGCTGTTTTGACATACTTGCATGTTATTTCAGACCGAATATTCAAAGTACCATGGTAAACAATATATGGAGCATGTCACAAATTGTAAATGAACGAATGTGCGAATATAAAACCAACTTTACCTCAATAACGAAGCCATGTATAAAGCATTTAAATGCATACAAAATACTTGATTGTGGTGGTTCTTACTTGATAACAGCTGTCCATATGTTGTAATGTCAGGGGGTTGTGCATCCAATCAAGCTCTACTGTATTTCAATTTGGCATTTGGTTGGAGTAAATTAGTCAAATCAGACATATGACAACATGGACAGATTGTGTGACATGCCCTCATTCTCAAATAAACAAACAAACTATGCAAGGCAAAAAGAACCAGGTTACATTTTCCATATTTTCCAACAGTTTCAGTATTTTTTGATATACAAATATCTTCCATTTATTTACAGTTGTGAATTGTATTATGGGAGCTTGATCTCTGCACTGTCGACTTTTGATGTTGAAAATTCAACTCTACACTTAACAAAGGGACTCTTATCAACATTTTAGTAGTTTAAAATATCAAAATATATATAAAAAATAATATATAGATAAATAAGTCTGTAAGTCTGCAGGTTATTACAAGGTTTTTGTACTGTTATATAACACAAACCCAAACAATATATCACTTTAACCTATCAAATTTTTTTAATAAATTCACCTTTTCGATAGGGCTGCACGATTAATCGAAAAAAGGTCACAATTTCGATTCGACCCCTCCACATGATCTTAATCCAGCATCTTTACGATGCAACCAATTATATTTTCTAGTTTGGGAGAAGCATATAGGCTGCCACACAAGTCTTCACATTGTTTTATATACGTCAGCTCAGCAACGTGGACACCTTCAAATGGTGTTAAAAGTGTCACAAACTGTATATATATATATATATATATATATATATATATATATATATATATATATATATATATA
>CAIGQZ010000217.1:9570542-9598420 GCA_903798205.1 Danio tinwini | reverse complement strand
TCTCTCTCTCTCTCTCTCTCTCTCTCTCTCTCTCTCTCTCTCTCTCTTTCATTAACGTGCCTAAATACTTGTGCTACATGACAATATAAAAGCTTTTTGAGTCCATGTGTATGAGATTTAAGGTTTGGGTCTCTGCTGAAGTCTGTTCCGAAATGAAAGCGTCAGAGTTTGTCATTTGCTATGGTTTTTAATGATGCGTGACTTGCATTGACAGGTGAAAATCCGATCTTCCTGCTTACACTGCAGATATGAGGGCACAGATTCGATTCATATCGGATAAATTTCCACATATGAACAAGGCCTGAATCTGATTTGAGTAAATCAGAATCCATGTGATTTTTTTTTCCTGCTTACATGTACATGGGCCCTATCCGATCTGTGCCACATGGGAGAAAAAATCATCTTAGTAAATTCCAAATAGTGAGTACATTTTCATTTTTGCCTGAACTATCATTTTAATACCCAGTGTACACTGTAAAAAACAAATGCTGGGTTCCTCACAATTCCTTCATGTTTTCCCAACTCAAATTAAGTCAACTTAGGCCCAATTCCAATTCTACCCCTTAGCCCTTAGCCCTTCCCCTTACAAATACCACTTGTTTTGTGCATTCCTGTAAAGGTGAAAGGGGTGTCCCAACTCTCTTTAGCTTGAAGGGATAGGGCTAAAGGGAAGGGGTAGATAGCCTTTTGAACAGAGATTTTTCAGAACCCAAAAAGGGGTAAGAAAAATTCCTAGAATACACCAGGCACAAAGCCAGGATAGCTGCACCCGGAAGTAAGGAGATGCACAAATTTGTATTTTTTTGTCATTATTACAAATTTTTCAACAAAGATACACATGTTTTAATATATTCATAACCACGTTCATGTTTTACAGTCATGCTTTAAAACAAAATAATAATAAAAAAATGCTAAAATAAAAAACGCTAAATTTCGCTATCTATAATCCATGATCATAACTCCTGTATAGCAGTCCCACAACATTCTGTCATTCTGAACACCCTGTCAGAAAAGTCTAGTGGCTGGCAATGAGCTTTTTACAGTGTCTGGTATAATGTTAATGTTGTTTTTGGTGTGTTTACGTACATAAATATGGCCATGGTGTAAATGCACAGTACAGTTACGATCTTATTGCCACATTAAGGCCCAATCCCAATTCTATTTTTGTACCCCTTCCCCTTCCCCTTGGCCCTTAAAATAGAGTGTAAAGGGGAAGGGCTTCAAAATTTACCCCTAAGAATTGGGACAGCACTACAGCACCTGCACATGTCATCGTATGTCATCGTGATCTCTTGCTTCATATGAGATCAGACTATCGCGACTGCTGTAGTTATTCCAGTTGCTTTATTTGTTAGTATTTATCTTCAGTAAATCACTAAAGGCATATATTATGTTATCATAACAATCTAATGTGACAATAAGATCGTAAATGTACTGTGCATTTACACAGTGGTCATATTCATCTATGTAAACAAACCAAAAACAACATTAATTTTATAGCAGACACTGTAAAAAGCTCATTCTCAGCCACTAGACTTTTCTGACAGGGTATTCGAGTGTCAGAATGTTGTGGAACTGCTGTACAGGAGTTATTATTATGGATTATAGATCGCAAAATTTAGCGGTTTTTATTTTAGCTTTTTTTTTTAATAAAAGCATGACGGTAAAACATGAATGTGGTTATGGATATATTAAAACATGTTTGTTTGTTGTAAAAATTCGTGATAATGACAAAAAAAATACTAATTTGTGGATCTCCTTACTTCCCAGTGCAGAGAAACTGATGCTGTAACTGGTGTATTCTGGGAAATTTTCTTACCCTTTGTTTTTGAGTGTGGTCCTGAAAAAATCTTCATTGGAAGGGGTGTATACCCCTTCCCCTTAGCCCTACACCTTCAAGCTAAAGAGAATTGGGATACCGCTACCCCTTCGCGGGAGCCCGCAAAACA
Organism: Danio tinwini; assembly: GCA_903798205.1. Classification (NCBI taxonomy): domain Eukaryota; kingdom Metazoa; phylum Chordata; class Actinopteri; order Cypriniformes; family Danionidae; genus Danio; species Danio tinwini. The sequence continues at coordinate 9,596,471 of CAIGQZ010000217.1, read as the reverse complement.
AGGGGTAGGGCTAAGGGGGAGAATTGGGATTGGGCCTAGATCGTTATGATAACAATATATGCCTTTAGTGGTTTCTTAAAGATAAATACAAAAAAAACCACAACTGGAATAACTACAGCAGTCACAATCGTCTGATATCATATAAAGCAAGAGATTGCGATGACATACGAGGACGTCTGCAGGTGCTGTAGTGCTGTCCCATTTCTCAGGGGTAAATTTTGAAGCCCTTCCCCTTTACACTCAGTTTTAAGGGCCAAGGAGAAGGGGTATGGGTACACAAATAGAATTGGGATTGGGCCTTAATAGTTCTTACAAATAATTGGATTGAACATAAAACAATTAAGTTGTCTCCAACAATGCAAGGATTGTGTTGTTTCAACTCATTTTAAACAAGTAGTTTGAACAAGCAGCAATTTTTGGAGTGTAATCTGGACCTCAAAAATACACTGTATTAAAAAGTTTGCAGTCCCTTAAAGCAACTCCTCTTGAAGTTATTTAATGTCTTCGGACATTGTTGTGAGAGCTCATCTTTGTGAAACCACAGTAGGGGGCATTCAGAGAAAATGGTGGTCTAGTGTTTTTTTATATAAATGAAGTGGCAGCTGTTGTACCTGGAGAAGAAGGCTTTAATAGTGCTGAGTGTATATAACCGCTCGCGCACACACACATTACGGGTGGTATGAAGTACATGGTGGCGTCTCGCACCGTGGGCCTGTGGGAGGCGAGGTAAGTAATGAGTGTTAGAGTGGAGGGAAGGCTTCTACTGTCACAACAGGGGACACACACACACATACATCCGCCTCCCTCACTATCCGACCATCCATCTCTCCATCCGTCCATCCATACCACTTGGAGCGTAAGAGGCCACGCACATACTTTTATACGCTCTGGAGGGGGTACGGACAGTGTATAGGAACAGTCAGAAGCTCACTTTGGGAACTAAAAAAGGAGCGTTCACTAAAAATGAAGGCTTGAAGGAGGGGGGTGGTAGCAAAAATGACACAAACAGGCTGGACAGGGCAGTCAGCCATGGCAAGAGGGAATGATAGAAAGTCAGCCAACAGGATCGAAAGAGTCTTCCTCTCTCCAGCTGTGCCAAATCTTGCTTGGTTATCTCTAAGTGTTGCGATAAGGCGGGGAAGGGGGGAAATGCTCGGAGATGGTCTCTGTTAACGTGGAGTGTCTCTGCCATCTCGGAGGCTGGTTATTTATTAAGCAGACACAGACGGTCAGGAATCAGAGGGGGGAAATGGCTGGGAGTGACAGAGCCGCAGATATCACGCTGACGGCTGATGCTCTTCGCTGCTCTGATGCGATCTGACAGCTAAAGTGCGCGGCTGATGATGAAGTCGGTCAACAAGTGCTGTATACATTGCATGCTGCCGCCGCTGTACAAAGTGGCAATTTTGGATTTCATGCAGATTTACTGAACACAAGCAGAACATCTGTTTTGTTTACTTATTCAGGCACTAGGAAAACAATGTCAGGGCAGTGAACGCTGCAGTCGTTCTTAGCATTGTTAGCATTCAGGAAGTGTGATGTAGGCCTAAAGTACAGCATGCATAGTGAAGTTAGTAAAGATTGTTATACTTTTCAGCATAAATGATATACTGAAGGAAATGTTAAATGTTGTTTTTATGTTAAATTGTGTTGTTTATTATTACATTTATTTACACTCACTGGCCACTTTATTAGGTACACCTGTCCAACTGCTCGTTAACACAAATTTCTAATCAGCTAATCACATGGCAGCAATTCAACGCATTTAGGCATGTAGACATGGTCACGACGATCTGCTGCAGTTCAAACCGAGCATCAGAATTGGGAAGAAAGGTGATTTAAGTGAGTTTGAATGTGGCATTGTTGATGGTTCCAGATGAACTGGTCTGAGTATTTCAGAAACTGCTGATCTACTAGGATTTTCAAGCACAACCATCTCTAGGTTTTACAGAGAATGGTCAGAAAAAGAGAAAATATCTAATGAACGTCAGTTCTGTGAGCGCAAATGCCTTGTTGATGTCAGAGGAGAGTGGCCAGATTGGTTCGAGCTGATAGAAAGGCAACAGTAACTCAAATAACCCCTTGTTAGAACCGAGGTATGCAGAAGAGCATCTCTGAACGCACAACATGTCCAATTTTGAGGCGGATGGGCTACAGCAGCAGAAGACCACACCAGGTGCCACTCCTGTCAGCTAAGAACAGAACACTAAGGCTACAATTTGCTCAGGCTCACCAAAATCGGACAATAGAAGATTGTAAAAACTTTGCCACATTCAGATGGTAGGGTCAGAATTTGGTGTCAACAACATGAAAACATGGATCCATCCTGCTTTTTATGAATGGTTCAAGCTTGTGGTGGTGGTGTAATGGTGTGGCGATATTTTCTTGGCACACTTTGGGCCCATTAGTACCAATTAAGCATTGTGAAATGCCACAGCCTATTTAAGTATTGTTGCTGACCATGTCCATGCCTTTATGACCACAGTGTACCCATCTTCTGATGGCTACTTTCAGCAGGATAATGCACCATGTCATAAAGTGTGAATCATCTCAGATTGGTTTCTTGAACATGACAGAGTTCACTATACTCAAATGGCCTCCACAGTCACCAGATGTTAATCCAATAGAGCACCTTTAGGATGTTGTTTAACAGGAGATTCGCATCATGGATGTGCAGCCAACAAATCTGCAGCAACTACGTGATGCTGTCATGTCAATATGGAAGAAAATCTCTGAGGAATATTTCCAATACCTTGTTAAATCTATGCCACAAAGGATTAAGGCAGTTCTGAAGGCAAAAGGGGTCCAACCCGATACTAGTAAGGTGCACCTAATAAAGTGATCAGTAAGTGTATGTAATAAATTATTTATATAATATAATTTATATAAAATTATATAATGAAGGATTGTTAATTTTTCTTGTTAAAGCTAAATTATGTGTTATTAATCGTTTACACATTTATTTACACAATTTCTTACATCTGAGAGAATTAAATTGTGCTGGGGGAAAGAATATTGACTCTAATGTGAGTTAAATGGAGTAATACTTAATTTTTTTATTAGTTTTTTGCCTAATGTTTTGTTTTAAACAAGTTTGTGAATGATTCTTATTTATTATACAATATGTAGTACAGTATGAATAGTATGAATTGAACACTGCCAACTTTCAGCTGCAAGTCAATCAATCTGTTCCTCATGTTACTATATTTAAAGAAAAAAAATCAAACACACCTAGCACATCAGAGGAGAAATGGTTGTGCCCAACTTAGCCTGGTTTATCAAGTTTTTTTTCCCCTTCACTTTCGTCAGTTGGTAAAGTTTGTTCCTCGCCACTGGCTTGCTTGGTTTGGAACTTGTGGAGCTGCACATCGATGGATTTGCTCTTCAGTGTTTGGACTTTCAGCATTGAAACCTAAACCACACTGAACTAAACTATACTATAGAAATAAACATGAATTGAATTAATTCATTAGCAGGTGAATCTCTACTGATAAATGTATATTTATCAGTAGAGATTCACCTGCTAATCAAGGTGCTTTAGATAAGTGTAACATCCTAAATTTATACTGTTGAATGGTTGGAAAACACTATTGTAAAGTACATGTTTGTCCTTGTCAGCATAAACCACCATCTACTCTAGTATTTGCAAATGCAGCCCATATTCCTTTCTTCCCAGAAGAAAGAACATATTACGGAGTTAGAATGACATATTGACAGTTTTTCATTATTCTTTTACAGATGCATTGTGGCCTGCACAACAGTTTGAGTCTTTCTGAGGGTCTCGAAAACATGTTTTTGGCCTTCTAATGTCCATATATCACCGGCTGGACATAGAGTTTGATGTCAGGAATGATTTGTGTGTCTTTAAATTGACGCACTTGCGCATCGCAAATCTTATGGGCCCGAGCATCACTCCTCACCAAAACAGATTCTGCGGCAAGGGATGATCCATCATAAAACAGAAAACAGCGCGATTAGCATCTCATTTTCCTGGCCTGAACCCCCTGGGTTAAAGCACGCCCGTAATCACCTGTGAGCCAGAAGAAAGAGAATAAATTGAGAGGCACAGAGGGGAGAAGAGGGGTGGGACGCTTTGCCTCCCGTAAGGGGTGAAATGTTGTCAGTTTCAGAAAAAAAAACAAAAAACCACACACTGTTATAAAGAGTAATACATTTACTGATCAGGTCTTGTGTATTGACGTGACTCTGTTGAAATTTTCACACTACACAACCAACAATGAATTTTCTGTCACAGAGACTTAGAGGCTCCCGGGCTGTTATAAAATGACGTCTGCCAGTCAGTGAAGTCGAACCACGGCCTGTAGCTGAGTGGCAATAATCTCCTGGCGGTAATTGCTTTAAGTTTAGGAGGGGTGAGCGCTACACACCCCTGGGGGACTCCGCATCCAATAATTTATTCATAAATTGCGCACAGGCTTGCACGCAGGTTGCACATTGCCTGAGCTGGAAAGCGTGGCGGAGTCCTTACATCAAGCCGCAGGTTCTTAACAATGCTCGGTCTCACTCTTGATTGGTCAAGCACCAAACCTCTTAGTGCGAGAGAGGCAGCGCACAGCTCCCCCTCTGCCTTCGTATGGCTTTTTTAGAGCTGACGCTTCAGCGAACACGCACCCGCACTCATGTGCATGCTTGCACGCTGTCCTTCTCATGTATTAGTAGATATATGCATGTTTTTCAGCCCCATTAATTCAGTCAACATACAATTAATTCATGCCAAAGTGCAGCCCCCGCAGGTACATTGGGATATTTTGTACAGCGCCATTTTTGCTGCATAGGAATGTGCATGCCTGCAATGCCATCCTCCTTATTGTGTTAGTGTGGTGGAGCTTCAGGAACTTTATATTTCTTCTCACATTCTCTTTTCCTTTATAAATAACTGAATGGATTATTTTTACACATTATTTTACACATTATTTTTAAGAGATATTTGCATGAAAGGGCCATTTTGGGTTGCATAAATAATATTTGTTTTATTTATAGTTTTTTCATTAAGGTTTTCTATCTCTATTTAATTTTTTTAGTAGTGTGGAGACATTTAAATAATCAAACCTAAATATTTCTACTTTAAAGGGAACCTATGATGGAAATCATCCCTTGGAAGGTGTTTTTATAGAACTCCGAGCAGGTATAGCGTGTCCACTAGAGATGCCACAATTCTCAATACAATATTGAACCGTTCGGTACGACAATTCAATATGCGCTTGTGGATTGCGGCTTTTCCGGTTTTACGTTTAAATAATTTATGTGCATTTTATTACTCTCCGTATTGACTGTTTGTGTGTGCCTGTAAGTCTACAAGCTGAGATGAGGAAACTCCTCCCTGTGAGTAAATATTCAATAACTATGCTTTAAAGTTAGGGGGCACTCCGGTTGGCGAGCGGCGGTAAAGTGAGGCAGCATTACGAGGAAGCGCCGGTGTCTTTTAAAGCATCGCGGTGTGGGGACATTTCGGTTATACGTATAGACTAATCGAACAGAAACACTTCCAACATGACTGCACATCTGCGGTGCCATCACCCAGCAATATCACTGTCTGAAGGCAGGATAGCAGAGAAGGTAATAAAGTCCTCCATAAAAACAACAATCCCTCGCTGAATCCTTCCAGCAAACATACCCAACTGGTTCCGAAAGACACATAAAAAGGCAGTTTTTAGTTTAATTAAGATTATTTATATTTACTGAAGAACAAATATGTTTATTTGAAATGGTCAATTTATGTTTATTACCTTCACATGCATGTTTATTTTTAAAATGGAGGAATTTATGTGTTGCCCAGTTTGTACATGTATAGTTTTTGTATTTCAACTCGGTAGTGTTAAAAGCCGAGGTATGTATTAAACCGTGTCCACAGTCTATTGGAGTCATATTGTAAAGACAATACGTCTCTTTTCTTTTTTTTCCTGACGTTAAAATCCCTCCCATTTTGAGGCCCACCACAACATGACGTAGGAGTGTGAATTAATTGACTGCTGCATATTAATATATCTCTGTAGTAAAGAATATAATCTTATCAACAAGACAGGATGTGCGCAAAGCAACTGGGATGAAATGATCTGTTCAGTTCTCTGTGATCATCAATCATCATCAAATGTGATCAAGAATGAGTTTTACAAGTGTAAAACTTTAAAACAGTGCATGTTTGTAATGAATTACCGCAATTTTACCGTCTTTACTTTATCCCTACAGCCGCATGTCAGTACATTTGTAAAAGAAGATGCTTCAATCCTAGTTTGTGGATGTTAAATCAGGTTTATTTTGTATTTTGGATATTAACGTGTATCCTGTCACATTTACCATGCAAAAGCAGTGCAAAGTTAAATGTGCGCACTGTGTGTGTGTGTGTATATGTGTGTAAACTTTGTAACAACATTGTGTGTGACTCATCGTTGCAGAAAGGCTTGAATTAACTCCATAACAAATGCATCAAAAAATCATTGGGAAAGTTCTTACTGTAGTATTTCTCACAAATGTTACGTGAGATCTGCTTCCTTCGTGTCAGTCACTGTGCTGTCTATCTGACGCAGCCACAGATTGAAGCACACTCTGACAGACACGTGGGAATGGTGGGCGGGGAAAACTAGCAATAAAGGCTGAGGCAACAAAAACAGCTACAGTACATTATTCTTAGAGCAGAAAAATTCCAATATTCAGAAAGGTATAATATATAATCTGATGGGTGTTTTGAGCTGAAACTACAGATTCTGGAGACACAAAACATTTATATTAAATGTCAAAAAGGGGGTAAAATAGGTGCTCTTTAAAGAAACGTGTGCAACAGAAATGGTCATAATTAAAAAGAGACCCTTATATTCAAACAAGTGTTTTATATATATATACATACTGTACTGTATATATACTGTATATATACACATATATGTGTGTGTGTGTGTGTTATTGTTGCATTGTTGTGTAATGTACATATTTTTATTATTATTATTTCCTTCCCCCCCCCCCCCCCTTAGTCTATATCTATAAACCAGGAGTGGTACTTAGTATCACATAGTGTGTGACCCCTTAAAAGCTTTATAATTGTATTTCTTGATATATATTCATTCAACACATAACATTATACATAGATTTTCTAAACACAACATGAAAAGTGGGAATATTATGTCACCATTAATGTGTAAAAATCCAACATTCTATAGAAACAAATGCTGGGTTCAACAAATTGGAATTGTGTTCAGACAACATAAAGGAACTAAGTTAACTTGATAGTTTTTGCTAATTTAAGTGGTTTGAACATGAAACAATTAAGTTGTCCCAACAAAATATCAACAATTGTGTGGTTTCAGCTCAGCTCAAGTAGTTTGAACAAGCAAAACAAAACATTTTGTGTGTAGAATGCCTAAAAATCGAGATATTGCTACTTTCAAAAATTGAAATGATTGCTACTTTATACATTGCCGCACAGAAACTCAGCATTTTATAGAATGTCTAGGCAAAGTATATAACTGGCCTACCCCTACCATTTTTCCCACCATTGATGTTGGCAGTGGTGCTTGGATCGTTGTTTGATGATGGCGATTGAAGCACGTGAGTGTTAAACGTTAGTGTAAGACAGCGTATTGCCGGTAGGAGGTTCCACTACCACATCTCAGTGTATATATCTGGCTAAGGTTCTTCACTAATTCATGAAATATGAATGTGCAAGACCAAAGTGCCAAAATATGAAGTGTTTTGGTATGAAAGAAATAATTGTACATAATTTTAAGTGCCATTCTAGTCCAGCTGCTTTGAATGTTGTCACTCGATTGAATGGGCATTATCAGTGGTTGTCATATGATAGATATGGGCCAGTAGGGGCCTTCTGCGCCTATTAGGAGGCTCAGAAGGCTGTTATCATCCATCCACATGGTTAATCAGCTATACTAAAAGAGAATAGCAACTTTTACTAACTCAATAGTAACCTAATAGCAACCTTTGTTTATGTTTTGCATCATGGAAGTTATTTGCCATCCGTTTCTAAAGCAGTATAGGCAAATGGGCGGAGAATATCAAACATCAAAGTCAATGTTACAATTTTTGTTGCACATTTAAGACTAAGCTTCTGCACAGTTGAAGACTAGAACTAGTTTCTATTGACTGTGTGAAGAAAATCAGTGGCATAGGTGGAGGCAATACCTAAAACCTAAGCTAAACTTCCCTCATATTGTGTCCCTGACTTCAACAAGTGCAAATCTAGACCAAATGTGTTGTGTTAAATCCAGAATGGCATGAGTTGGTTCTGCAGTGATCAACAGCAGAGGAAACCCGCTCATCCTGACACATTTACAGATCTGTCAAAAGAATGATTGTAAAATGAAATGGGCCTCATGTATGTGGTGCTGTATAAACCAATTTACAAGAAAGACACTTAAGCGGCGTGTTACTTATTCATGAGCTTGTAGAAGTTAATGGAACAAATATACCAGATTCACCTCCTGAAGTGTGCGAGACATGTATAATTCAAGAGGTTTAGCTATAATGACAACACTGCACTGACTGGACACAACATAAAACTGGAGTGTGAGAGACCTCGCACACAAAGACTTCCCAGAGGACTGTTTTATTGCTCATAGGATGCTCTGTCATTGCTCAGGAGGCTTAATGGAGTCTCAATTATGTGTCATTTAACTTTGTCTCCCATGTTTCTCCTTAGGGGAAGTGAAATATAAGAAACACAAATTAAACAATTGTTGACGTACAGTATTGAGCAATAAATCAGCACGGTTAGTATCCAGAAAATGGATGGATGTCCTTCAAACTGGGTCTTATAAGGAAACACGTCGTCTTACACAGTGAAGGTCATTGACCCTGTAGATGTTTCATGACCTTTAGTGCTTAAAGGGTGAAAATGGATCTGGAACACACTTTTACGTTGGGGTGTGAAGTGTGTGTTATTTAGTGCCTGTGCCAGAGATTTTAGTATGTGTTTTTGAATGTGCACTTGGGTATTTGGTATTTGCAGAAGGACATTCGTAGTGTCTTTGTTAGTGAAGTGCAAGGACATCGATGTATATGGAGGAATATGACTGATTTATTAATCATAAGCACGCTCCCAAAGGCTGTTCCCGGAGGTGAGCAGCATAATTATGATGCTGCCTCCTAAGTTTTAGTTTGTTTCAGACAGATTCTAAGGCCACATCTTATGGATACTTTGCAATCCCACAATGCATTATGACACAAACCTTCACCAGCCACTGTAGTAGGTACACAGGCTCGTTGTGGATACGTACCCCTGTCTACATTTCTGGAGAGTGTGAATTATGTAGTCAGAGGTATGTCTCAGTTTCTCAGGGCAGGTGACGCAGCCGGCTTCTGTTCCTTTTAGCGCTATCAGCTGACTGCTTTCTTCCTTTTGGATTGGTTTTCCAACACAATCTCATGGCAATTCATAACTTTTTGATTTAGTGGCTAATTCGTGTGAATTTGTACAATCTTATTCATACAATTTAGTATGATTTGCTTATTCCCAAATGATGGTTGGGTTTAGGGACGGGGTTGGGCGCCACGTCTCTTTTTTTTTAATTTTTGTGTGTCTGAACTCACTAAATTGCCACTAAACTGACAAAACGTAATTACATTACCTCATGAGATCAAGCTGGGTTTTCCGATGTTATCAGTTTCCCCCATGGCTCACCCTATACGGTGGCAGACTTGGGACACTAATCAGAGTTGACCACGATGATGAGGTTCGAGTCCGGCGAAGAATGGTTCCAGTAACCAGGTAAAACAAAAGCAAAAAATAAATAAATGATTAAACAACAGGCTGAAAACGTGGTGAAATCACACAGACGCAATGGCTGTTCTTTTTCGAGATTGCTTTTGAAAACACTAGCGGTTGTGTTTAGGGAAGGTGGTGGGTGGATCAGTCAGTCGGCCGACAGCAATTATTGTGCCCCTTGGTGGATTTTTGCGAGAAGAAGATGTGCTAGAGAAATTTGAGATAAAGCGTACACAGCGGCCTCTGGTGGATTTGCAAAAACTGAGCAGATGTACACCAGTGACGTATTTCGATGTCCTCAGAAATGTAGGCCTGGATACCGAGCCTTGGTTGCTCTTTTGCTTTCATAACTGTCTTAGACCCAATCCCAATTCTACCTCTTAGCCCTTCCCCTTATTCCTATCCCTTGTTTTGTGTGTTCACGTGAAGGGGTATAGGTGTCCTAATTGTCTTTAGCTTGATGGTGTAGGGCTAAGGGGAAGGGCTAGAGAGCCCTTGAAACAGAGGGTTTTCAGGACCACAGTCGAAACCATGGGGTAGGGAAACTTTCCGAAAACACAATCTACAACAGCAGCATGACTGCACACGGAAGTAAAGAGATCCACAAATTAGTATTTTCTTGTAATTATTTCAAAGATTTACAACAAACAAGCACATGTTTTAATACTTTCATAACTGCGCTCGTGTTTTACTGTTATGTTTAAAAAAAAACTGCTAAAATAAAATCCCTAAATTTCACCATCTATAATCCATAATAATAACTCCTGTATAGCAGTCCCAAAACATTCTGACACTCGATGACACTCAAGTCCCCTGTCAGAAAAGTCTTGTAGCTTGGAATGAGCTTTTTACAGTGTCTGCTATAATGTTAATGTGGTTTTCGTGTGTTTACATAGATGAATATGGCCATGGTATAAATGCACATAACAGTTACCATCTTATTGCCACATTATATCATTATGATAACATAATATCGTTGCCTTCAGTGATTTCCTAAAGATAAAAACTAAAAAAATAACACAACGCGATTGTCTATCAAGAGATCGCGATGACATATGATGACGTGTGCAGGTGTTGTAGTGGAGTCCCATTACTTAGGGGTCAATTTTGAAGCCCTTCCCCTTCACACACTGTTTCAAGGGTAAGAGGTAGGGGTACACAAATAGAATTGGGATTGGGCCTTAATTCTTTATGGCATATATACACCAAATTGCTAAAGACATTCTTCACATTTTCGATACACATCCCAATCTAGTTTAAGTTGCTTCGAGCAATGCTATCACAAGGTCGGTACGATGTGGCCATGAAAGGAGGCACATTTTAAGCAAGATATTGGAAGAAAAAAACATTGTAATATTTAGTTTTTCTGTGATTATATAAATATTTTCTACAAATGGGTTGAAGAGCTCTATTTGAAAGGAATTTATCTTTTTAGATTAATTTGGATGATTTTATAGAGTATTTGCATAAAATATAATAAATCACAAGCATAGACAAATACAATAGAGCAAAGATAAAAACAAAAGCTATACAATGTTTTCTGTAAATATGAATAATCTAATGTAAAATAACGCTGTGTAGTTCTTAAATAAATAAATAAATACAATTAATCTTTGTTAAAGCTACAGTCCTGCTTAAAATGCTCACATGGTATCAGGGCTTATGGTATCATGCATGTGATAAACTTTCACTCCGTTATGGTTCAATTTTGCAATTAAACTGTGTTCTGAATTATGAAGACTTTTCAACCATATTCTCAACTGTTGATACACGCATTGCTTTATAGCTCTGTCATGCCAACTCTGAGAGATTTATTATGGTAATGAATATGTATCTGACAATGTTGATGTTTTTGGTCTTGGTTGAATAGATCTGCTATGCTGCTGCTGCTTTGACTATTAAGGCAGGTCAAGTGCAAAGACTTTCTACTGCCAGTATATTCACAGACAAGCAACCTGAGAATATAACACACTGCTTCTGCAAGCACAATACACATGTAACCCCCGTAGCAGATCTAAAACCAAATGGAGATGAGGTGACGGAAAGTCTCCAAAAACAACGGTACATATTTCTAGCATAAAACAACACTGAAACATTTAAATTGCTGAGGAGAAAGCTCATTGGCTGCTGAGGTGACCGCAACCATTCTCCTGCTCCATGCAGTCAATGACGTAGGAGCAGATTAGACATAATCAGCTTGTGTTCACATAGTGTTTCACGACAGAATTTTGTATATGCTAAAACAATATATTGTGCAGTGGTGTTTAATGCTCAATTGCCACTAAAGTGTCCTGAATTATTAGCCCCCCTGTTTAGTTTTAATAACTGATTTTTCATCTTTGTCATGATGACATAAACTTTACTAGATTTATTTTTCAAGATACTAGTATTCAGCTTAAAGTGACATTTAAAGACTTAACTAGGTTAATTAGGCAAGTTGGGGTAATTAGGCAAGTCATTGTGTAAAAGTGGTTTGTTCTGTGGACAATCAAAAATATTGCTTAAATGGGCTAATAATGTTGACCTTAAAATGGCTTTAAAAAAAAACTGCTTTTATTATAGCCAAAATAAAACAATACTTTCTCCAGAAGAAAAAATATTATCAGACATACTGTAAAAATTATCTTGCTCTGTTAAACATCATTTGGGAAATATTTAAAAAGGAAGAAAAAAAACAAAGGGTGGCTAATAATTCTGACTTCAACCATAAATAAAGTTAAAAACGCTTTTATTCTAGCTGAAATAAAACAAATAAGACCTTCAATGGAGGAAAAAAAATAGGAAATACTGTGAATAATTTCTTGCTCTGTTGAGCATGATTTGGAAAGAAAAAAATCACAAGAGGGCGAATAATTGCATGTAAAGAAAATGTCACTTATGCTATTACACCACCAGCATCTTAACCATGCAAAATACAACTTTTGGTCTACATAAGGAGCAGCTAGCAAGTCAACTAAACAGATTTTAGGGCAGAACCATTGTTTCTAGCGCATTAATTCTTTATTGCCAATCAGCGATCATAATATGGTTGTGTTAACAGATTAATGAAACATTAAACGTCGCCATATCAATGATTAAATTGTTAAAAATTGTACAATATTTCAGCAAAGAACACACACTGTATCTTCTCTCGTAATAGATTGCAGAACATTTGAAAACATAATTCATTTCCATTTCTCTTCTGTGAAATATTAAAGTACAGGAAACGTCAGGGGTTTTCTTTTAAAACATGAATTCAATAACTAATGAAAGTTCTTTTACCACGGCTAAACATGCTCGCACCAACTCTCGGCTCTACTCCTGCTATGCCTGCTACTATTAAAAACCATAAACTATATGGAGTGTCAGTTTCTGGGCGAGTCTCTCCCAAACCACTGAAACAAGAGAATGGTTGGCAGAACACGTAGAAGAAGAATCTGGAGTTGAGGAGGTGTATTTGTTGTATTTTTTTAATTTCTTTATTTTTTTTTATTTGGAACAGTATAATCCACTCTTAAATACACTTATTGCATTTCAACAAATGCATTTCATCCTAATCAACAAAATATCTTCATGTGTAAACTTTAAATAACAATTGATTTTAACTAGGTTGAAATGGAGCAAGATGAAGCCCAAGCTTATTACCCCTCAATTACACATCATTACATTATCTCTTCAAATTATTTTACCTTTTATCCTTGCATATTGCATGTCTTTTAAACCATTTGTATATTTCCCTTAAAGGTGCTGTATGTAAGTTTTTGATTCTTCCAAAGCATACGACTACCATAATACGTGTGCAGATATTTAAGAAACATGCCAAGTGAACATTCTTGTTTATCTGAAAAACAATGCTGAAGTCAGATATTCTGCATTGAAAATGTGCATTACATGCTGGAAGGGCTGTCTTTGTTTTGGACCCACCCACTGACAGTTTAGCCAACTATATTTCAGCACCCTGGGTTGCCTTGGTGTAATTCATTCTGTCAGGAAGGCTCTTAAAGCATGCATCCACGACTGAAAATGGGATCTTCGGTGGACAGTAGCAGCCTCCAAAATAAGATGCAGATTCAGAGTGGTGGTTATTAATTAGCAAATAATACAAACATTACAAATGTAAACATCGGGTGAGCAGAGTACATTGTAAGCACCCCTCCTAACAACATGCTATGACCAGATTTACAGTGATAAACCTCTCTTTATTCACATGATCTTTTAATGACATATTTTTAAACAACTTTTAAAAAGGTTAATTATCTAGACACATCTTTTCTACACTATAATTTCACCACAAAAAATAGTGAATCACTTAAATTTTTAGTTTTTTATCAAATTATATCCACCATCTTTCATAAAAAAAAAATGTGTATGCTTTTCAGAAGTAATTTATTTCTAGCTTTAAACATACACTCACCTATTAGGTACACCTTACTAGCACCATGTTGGACCCCCTTTTACCTTCAGAACTGACTTAATCCTTTATGGCATAAATTCAAGAAGGTACTGGAAATATTTCTCAGAGATTTTGCTCCATATTGACATGAAAGCATCATGCAGTTGCTGCAGATTTGTCAGCTTCACATCCAAGATGCGAATCTCCCGTTCCACCACATCCCAAAGGTACTCTATTGGATTAAGATCTGGTGACTGTGGAGGCCATTTGAGTACAGTGAACTCATTGTTCAAGAAACCAATCTGAGATGTTTCATGTTTTCTAACATGGCTCGTTATCCTGCTAGAAGTAGCCATCAGAAGATGGGCCCAAAGTGTGCCAAGAAAATATCCCCCACACCATTACACCACCACCACCAGCCTAAACCATTGATACAAGGCAGGATAAATCCATGCTTTCATGTTGTTGACACCAAATTCTGACCCTACCATCTGAATGTCGCAGCAGAGATCGAGACTCATCAGACCAGGCAACATTTTTCCAATCTTCTATTGTACATTTTGGTGAGCCTGTGTGAATTACAGCCTCAGTTTCATGTTCTTAGCTGACAGTAGTGGCACCCGGTGTGGTCTTCTGCTGCTGTAGCCCATCCTCCTTAAGGTTGGACGTGTTGTGCATTCAGAGATGCTCTTTTGCAGACCTCTGTTATAACGAGTGGTTATTTGAGTTACTGATGCCTTTCTATCAGCTGGAACCAGTCTATTCATTCTCCTCTGACCTCTGGCATCAGCAAGGCATTTGCACTCACAGAACTGCCGCTCACTGTTTTTTTTTTGGACCATCTGCAAACCCTAGAGATTGACTGATTAGAAAATTGCATAAACGAGCAGTTGAACAGGTGTACCTAATAAAGTGGCCGGTGAATGTAAGTTATTCCACCTTAAATGGAACCAAATCAGAAAACTGAAGGATCTTCAGATTTAAAAATAAAGAATCAAGCACAATACAAAGTAGTTAAATAAATAGCGTTGGTCATTGCGCTCATGTTTATGCATGAGGGTTGTGGTTCTCAGGTGTCGAATATTAGCAGAAAAGATGCTAGATTGTTTCACTTATGAAATAATCAGAACTCTTGAATAATCTACATTTCATCACTTATCATGCACTAAGAATAGACGCATATATTTAAACATGGCACATGCATATTCATATGGAATATAGCCTATGTAAATAATTAGTCGCAAAACAAGAAGGCCCTACATTGTATGCATGATGTGTTGCTAATGCTCATCCTGAAAACTTTCTATTAATCGGCAGTCAAGTACTGTAAGTTGATGCTCATACATAATGAATTGTGCTGAAGCCTCTGGGGCCTAACGCACAAAAAATACAGAATGTGTTGAAAATACAAGTAGAGCTTGCATCTAAATAAGATTTAACCTGATAACTGTGCATATTGTAATTGTTTTTTTTTTTTTAATCACCAGGGACTGAATTATTCATTTTCAGTCTGAACAGGTTCACATCCAGGCTTCTGGTGGTGTTGTTTTTTCTTCTTCTAGAATTTGACTGACTTTTCGTGTGTATAAATCAACCGTATGTTATTCATAACATCTTTCTCTCATTGTTTTGGTTTATTTATAATAGATGTATTCAGTCCCTTGAAGATTCCGATCAAGACGCGTTGGCAATGTGTCACTTTCACTTGGCAGTGTGATGTTAGTTTTTGGTTCAATTTTTAGTTTCTCTGAAATTTGGAGGTTATAATTTTTTTTCGGGCATTGAAATGTGCAACTATGACAACTAAAACAACAACCAGGAGACTTATTAAGAGAAGAAAGTATTGTTAAAAACAACAGATAAATATTGCACTTGCAAGTATTCCTTATTAAGTGCCCCCAATTAAATATTCATAACATAAAATTGGGTAGGATTGTTTGATATGCACACCAAGACTGTATGTATTTGATTAAAAAAGCATTTAAAACAGTAATACTATTACAATTTAAAAGCACTGCTTTCTTTTTTTAAGTTTACCAATTTTTTTCTGTGATGTCAAACCTGAATTTCATCATTAGTCATAGGGCTGGGCGATTTGGCCTAAAATCTAAATCTCGGTTAATTGAATATTTTAACTCGATTGCAATTAATGAACGATTATTATAATTTATTTTTTTCAGATAAGTTTTGTACAGTAAATATGCTTACATATTACAAGTGAGATATTTTTTTATATGAAGGGTGCATTGTTTGATTTTAAAAATAATTAAAGGAAACACACAATTTTATCTATGATTATTTACTGAAGATCGATGTTGAATAACTGAAATTAAAACACATATTGCTTAAAAAGAACAGTCAGTTTTGTTCTCTTAAAAAAGTGAAAATAAATACTTGCACTTTTGAAAATAAAATAAATTATTTTCAGTGTTGTTCATATTAAAAAGTAGAAAATAAATATATTTTCTAAATAAAATAACTCTTGTATATCCTGTAAATGATATTTTAAACCATGCATTTATTGCATCTTTTGTAAACAAATATTTGAATGTAAATAATAATTTTAATGTAATGTAAAATATGTTGTCTCAATGCATCTGTCGCATCTTCCAATCATTGTCAATGTAGAGCACATTAAAGGTTATTGCACACTGAATCCAACATAATTTTCGCACGTTAAAAAATTAATTCGACCCAATCGTATTGACACACTGTCTCCAAAACTTTCGTCCATCATAAAAAAAATATAACCAGGTTAGATTTTTAATTTAATTTATTTTATTTTTTTACATTTTTGTTTTTCACATCCGAAAAAGTGTGTTTTGACATTTCAGAGCCACCATACAAGTGAAAAGCTAAATAATACACAATGCTGTCATTTGAGCTACAGATAACTTTGACAAACACAGTGCATAAAATAACCGACCAATCACAGAGCCAACCTTGCTGACCCAGAATAGTGTTGTTTTAAGTCATCCAGAGAAGTTTTTATTAGGTTCAGAATGAAATCGAGAATGTCTTGTAAAGTACATTTCAAGAAGGCCTGCATGATGTATATAACTCTACATTAATAGTATATCCAATATACGTAACGCAGACGTGTGATAAATTACATTTATTTTATGCATTAGTTGTTTATCTAAACTTGATGCTAATGGATAATGCCAAACATTTCCTGACCCAGAATGGTTATGTTTTTAAGTCATCCTGAGACGTTTTATTACGTTGGATTGAATCGAGATTGTCTTGTAAAGTGCATTTCAAGTAGGGCTACACAATGTCTAATCAGCCTAAATCAGGGTCACATGACTCCATATGCGGTAGGAAAAAAAAATCGACATGCAAAAATTTGATTGATTATAATTTCTGAATGTTGATTTCAATTCCTTTTCGATTAATCGTCTAGCTCTGATTAGTCATTACTTTAGTTGTTAGAGATGCTTTATTTGGTGCAGAATATGAACATTTTATTCTAAAAACAACCGTGGCGCTATTTTTTATTTTATTTTTTTCATGGCTTATTTCATGAATCCTTACTGTCACTTTTGATAAATGCGTCCTTACTGAATAGAAGTGTTACTCTCTCTCCAAATAAATCTTTCTTACCCCAATCGTTTGAATGGTAGTCTGTGAGTATATTTAAAGAAATATTAGATTTTCTTTAGATTTGACAAGTCCACATTTTACACATTGTCACATGCCAAACCTGGCGATAGACAAATAAAATATTTATAGAAATTTAATACAGATTGAATTACGGTTCATACATGTTGAGCCGAGCAGCACGCAGACACATACAGTCCCCTGAGGGGCTTTAATTCCCTCCCTTAAACACTGGTCGCAGTTTCCACCAGGCGAAAGATTCATTCAGCACCAAACGCACCCAGAATCCCCCCTCCACGACTCCTCTTACATCACGACGGCCTCTCCCTCATTGTGCCACAGTGGAGTGTTTTATAGCGCCTGGACGGCATATAACACTGCCCAGTTATGAGGGTTAGTTAGCGGTTAGCCGCTCCAAGTGGCCGTGTTGGTCTTGGCTGGATGCTGCATAATTTTGGCACAGGTGCAGAAAGCCAAGCAAGCTCAACTTTTGACATTAGTTGGCTGAAAATGTGAGTCCATACTTACAGTGCATGGCTTAAACATTTCAATGAGCCCTTTGTTTGCTTTGAGAGTTTAGATTGTCAGAGAATGGGTGGAAAGGCTACATGCTAATGGACAATGCTAAACATTCCTGACCCACAATAGTGTTGTTTTTAAGTCAGAAATTTTTATTAGGTTCAGAATGGAATTGAGAATGTCTTCAGTACATTTCAAGTAGGGCTTCACTATGTATATATGTGTGTGTGTGTGTGTGTGTGTGTGTATGTATTTATATATATATATAAAATCAGGGCTCAACAATAAGGACTGCCCGATGGCCCGGGGCCAGCGTGAGAGACATTTGGGACAGTAGACAGGATTGTTACTGGCCCGATCGGTCACTAAATTAGTTTTGTTTATTAATGTGACTATTTGTCAATTGCATGCAAATACAGTCTTAGATTTGAGAAACAGTATGTGCTTTTAAGCCTTTAAATGCTACCTTTTTCTGTGATGTACTAAATACCATTTTGCTTTTCGGTTCCTCTTATCTGATTGGATGTTGTGAGCATGTTTTTTTTTTCTATAGCTTGGTAACAACCAGTACAGCAAAGAGACGGCAACATGAAACTATGAGGCTAAAAGAATGCGTCTGTTTCTAACGTCTTAGAAGCAGATATTTACGTGGGTAGCACAATAAAAAAAATTGTCTGTTTTTCATAGTTTGCCGTCAGTTTGGCAAGTCCGCCACCTTTTGTTAAGTAATTTAGAACTGCAATAAAATAACTGCACATTTTCCATCCTGCTCTTTTTGTTTGCATAAAACTTTGAATTTTGCTCATTATACATTTCTTAACATTTTTTTTATATTTAAATTCTTGATTCACAGACTTTATTTTTGACATATTATTTAAAATATTTGGCTAAGAAATAGCTATTAACTTCTTTTTTTTTTTTTTTGGTGGACCAGTGAAAATTTTAGCAGGGCAAGTAAAAATTTTATCGTGACATTAGTATAAGCAATATACGTAACATCTTGGTGATGTAGTGGGTAGCATGATCGCCTCACAGCAAAAAGATTGCTGGTTCAAGCCCCGGCTGGGTTAGTTGGCATTTCCATGTGGAGTTTGCATGTTCTCCCTATGTTGGTGTGGGATTCTTCCTGGTGCTCCAGTTTCCCCCACAGTCCAAAGACATGCGCTATAGGTGAATTGAAAAAGCTAAATTGTTGGTAATGTATGTGTGTGAATGCAAAAGTTTCCCACCTTCCCAATAGTTGCTGTTCTGCTATTGGCTGGAGCCCAGAGGTGAACCCAGAGCTGAAAATAAAGACTAATGGTGGGAGTCGACATTTTTTTGAGGAAAATGACAACAGCCAATCAGAGTCAGAATATCTGCTTTATAGTCGTTCATTCATTCATTTTTTTTCAGCTCAGTCCCTTATTCATCAGGGGTTGCCACAGCAGAATGAATCACCAACTACTCCAGCATAGTGAGCAATTAGGGCTGCATGATAAATTGAAAAAAGATCCCCCACACCATTTTAATCCAACAGCTCTACAGTTCAGCTAATTATATTTTTCCAATTTAGGGTAAAGCTAATAGGCGTTTTTACTAAGGCTGTGCAATAGTATCGATACATCTAACTATCGCGATAGTTTCTTTTACGATAATGTATCGATAGTCCAACCTCAAGTATCGATTCAAGTTGTGCCAAATGACCTCCTCCTCCGCTCCTGTAGATGTCCCTAACTCGTGATCAACAAAATGCCAAGTAGTACAGGATCAGAAGTAAGCAAGAGTGAGCATAGCATAAAATATAAAGGTGCCTCCAGCTTTTAGAACTGACATGTGGCTGCACTTCGGTTTTAATGCTATAAGGGTTGGGTCGATAGACGATGTAATCGCCGATGGCCTATAGACATCATGATGCTGCTGAGGCATCATCGATCCTCTGCACCGCCCCCGTTGCAAACCCGCTTGTAAAAAAACACACACTCAGGCCCCGTTTACACTGATACAGCTTAGTTTTCAAATGGCATTTTAGAACGAAAATGATCCACATCCAAACTGGCGTTTCACCAAGCATTTCTGAACACCCCTACGTCTGCTGAAAATACACATCACGTGACCACACACACACACACACACACACACACACACACACACACAGCCACAGCCACAGCCCCATACTCACACACTGTCATGCGCTCCTCTGAACTCCAGAGAAGTGTACGGACTCTATATTTTATACAGTCATTGCATTGGTAAGGACAGTTTATCAAGGATGTACCGCTGGATTGCGTCTCACTATAAGTTAGTTGTTAAACGTGATATTTAATTAATCTCGTCTCTATCTAACGACTCTTCAGTCTTTTGATTCTCTCAGGTAACGTGTCACAGCATCAGTACACTGCTTCAGTCTTTCGCTTTCACGATTGTGCTCAGTAATTTTAGTGAAAACCTCAGATACTGTTGGTTAGTTCCTGTTGGTTGTGCAGCTTTTTTACCAAGCAAGTGTGTGGACGCCATAACGGCACGGTTCACTCTACCTAGTCATGCCAGATCGAGTCCCGCGGAAAAAAAGTGATTGACAGGTGGTAATTTGTGTGTAACTTATCTTTATTTATTTATTTATGATTTGGTTATGAGTAAAACAAAGGTCATGCAGGTCAGGTAGTTGAAACGGTAGGCTACAAAAATATGAATTAGTTATGAATTTATTAATTATTCATAAATAATTAGTTCACCTCCCCCTATGACGACGATGCCATGGTCCATCGCCATGTTTCACATTAGACATCATATGATGCCAAATTGGTCAACATAGCCCAACCCTAAACGCTATACCAGGGAGTACTGAATTAGACAAAAAATAAATGCCATTTGTAAGCTTTGCAATGTACATAGCTCTCTGTTCAATCACACTGTGCAGTTTTAGTGAATTGGAATGGATGGAAAATAAATTGGAATTGGAATTTTAATTTGTCTGCCGACTTTATCAAGTTGTCAATATAATGTGACACGCATACTAATACAAACTATTGCAATATATCACAATATTTATTGTATTGCGATATATCACGATATATCGTATCGTGACCCATGTATGTGATATATATCGTATCGTTAGGCCCTTGCCAATACACAGCCCTAGTCCTTACATTGTTTTATATACGTTGACCCCTCCAAATGGCATTGGAAGAGTCAGCATAGTGTATTTATAAGGTATTATTCACCAAAAAATTTAATTTCTGTCTTTATGTAATGACGTATTCGCGACTGCGAAATCATACGTGAGCTGAGTTTGTTTACTATGGAGAGGATGCATGTGCCCGTGAATGATGTATGTTTTAGTGAACAGAACCAGCAAAGGCTGTGAATAACAGGTAATATTGTTGTAAATAACAGTCCATTTGCACATAGCGATCATTTAGGATCTTTTTTTTTCTTCCTCAAAGTGACGGCAGCCATGACATATATGCATTAAAAGTAAAAGTTAAGCTGAAAGCACACACATCATTTAAATGATCATATTGCAATTTACAGTTATGGTTATGACAAGCATTTGATATGTTTTTTCTTTCATAGTGAACACAAAGTGTTGTGCATGAGAATGAATGTTTAACAGTGTCACTATAACTACTCTAGCCTATATAATGGTGCATATAATGCAAGAGGTAAACTGATAATGACAAATGCCTATTTTTACCAGTGAAAAAATGGTCTAATAATGTTGTCAATGACAAATGACAAGCATGTATTAAACATAATAATTTAACTTCAGAATTATGAATAGTTGTATTCTGATGTCATCACTTTACTGTGCGTTAATGAGCATGACATATTTAAAGTCTGTTCAAGTCCACCATTTCAAGTCTATACAAAATTTAGCATTTTAACCAACAGTAGACCTACACATAGGCCTAATATTATTATAGTTTTTTTACCATTTGTTTGAGAAATAAAAATAATAATAGCCTACTTATATTAACCTTTATTTTACATCTACAGAATCGTGTGAAAATGTGATTTTCATTTTAGCCAGAATCGTGCAGCCCTATTAGCAATGACAGATTTGTTCATTGTGTGTGAACTGTCCCTTTTTTTTAACTATAGCCAAAACCATTTGCTTTCACTATGATTCCTAATCGACTCTGAAACTCAGAAAGTGGCCCTAAAGAGATCCAGAGATTCCCATTGGAAATGACGACATTCTGCCGTGCTCATTTTCGACTCATGTAAGCACACTTGCGTCATTGCACCAGGCATTTCCTACACAAATGAAGGCCAGCGTTCATGTTGGAGCTATCGCAGACGCGTCCAATCCTCGTCACACCTTTTTCCTTTCTGCAGCGGGAAAAAAAAGGGGCGACATGCAGTTAGGCCCCATGTTGTGGTTAAGAATTTAAGTGACTTTCCTTCACCTCAGATCGACCACACAGTTTGATTTGCTTCCCAATGAGAAGTGCATATGAAAATACTCTCGGTCTCGGTGTTCCGGCAGCTGCTGTGGGTTTTTTTTTTTTGCCGTCCCCACGTTACGGGCTGACCTCTGCACCTCTCTCTCTCCTCATCTCCATCAAAAAGACAGATGGTAGTGTCGAAGAACCACAGCAGCGGGCGTTTATAATTCAACAGCTTTTTTTTTCTCCCCCCGCTCTAATATTAAAAGTTATTTTGAAACTGTGAAGGTCTGTAAAATTATTACTGTCTCACTCTCCAGGCCGAATGGAGAATCTCCATGACGAGGTGACAACTTATCATATTCACATCCTCCAGGTGCCTGCGCCTGTCAACAGGAAATTCAAATACTCGTGATTGGCAGGCTGACATTTTTACAATCTCAAGTGAGAATGTATGTGAGGGGAGAGCGATGCCTCCCAGAAACACTCAGGAACGTTGCTTTCCTGCTTCCCAGAAGACTTCAACAGATGCACTTTAATTCTTCAACACTTCATGTATTAGTGCAAAAAAATAAGGAGTGCGTGAAAGCAAAGAGTCGTGAATAAAGCTTTATTTAGTAGAGATAAATAATGCCCACATGCACACAAATCCCACGTTTAAAGGGATAGTTCATTCATTCATTCACAGCGGAATGAACCGCCAACTTATGCAGCATTTGTTTTATGCAGCGGATGCCCTTCCAGCCACAACCCATCTCTGGGAAACACCCATGCACACTCATTCACACTTATACACTACAGACAATTTGGCCTACCCAATTTACCTGTACCGCATGTCTTTGGACTGTGGGGGGAAACCGGAGCACCCGGAGGAAACCCACCCGAACGCAGGGAGAACATGCAAACTCCACAAAGAAACGCCAACTGACCCAGCCGAGGCTCGAACCAGCAACCTTCTTGTTGTGAGGTGACAGCACTACCTACTGCGCCACTGCGTCACCCTAAAGGGATAGTTCACCCCAAAAATTTTACATTTACACAAGAGCTTAGATTGGGGCCAAAAAATTCAACCCGACCCGTGCACCTTGTGGTCCGAGTTCGACACAATAAGTGTAATTATTTTAACCCCACAATTGATTTAATATGTGGGTCGTTATACCAGACCATCTCAGCTACAATTTTGATTTGTTTGAACTACAGAAATTAGTTTAGATTTTTCTAAAATATTCATATAATATTTCTAATTATGGCATAGCTCTCTACCCAATTAGGCTAATTAGGAAATTACTAAAAAACACACACACACACGCAAATGCTTGATCATGGCCTGGCCTGAAGAAATAATGCAGGAAACATCAGGCCGAGCTGGCCCACAGGTTGGGTCAGGTCAAGTCTTGGCTCTGGCAGAGAATCTAAACTCTACACACCTTTTACTTGCTACAAACTTTTTTCTTTTGCTGAACAGCGAAAGAGATATTTTGAAGAAAGCCAAAAAACCTTCACAGTAAAAGCATCTGTTAAACACAGTTCCTGTATTTTGTGAAGAGGCAGCACAGTGGGGCAGTGGGTAGCATGATCACCTCACAGAAAGAAGGTCGCTGGTTCCAGCCCCGGCTGGATCAGTTGGCATTTCAGTGGGGAGTTTGCATGCTCCGGTTTCCCCCACAGTCCAAAGACATGCGGTATCGGTGAATTGAATAAGCTAAATTGGCTGTGGTGTATGAGTGTGAATGTAAGGGTGTATGGGTGTTTCCCGATGTTGGGTTGCGGCTGGAAGGGCATTCGCTGCGTGAAACATATGCTAGATAAGTTGGTGGTTCATTCCGCTTTGGCGACCCCTGATTAATAGAGGGACTAAACTGAAAAGAAAATGAATGAATGAATGTATTTCGTGATTCACAAGGGTTTTCTGTTTATTTACGGTTGTAAATTGCATTATGAGAGCTTGATTTCTATTCTAAGGACTTTTGATGTTAAAAATTCAACTCTTCAGTTTAACAAAATGACTTTTATTGACGTTTTAGTGGTTTGAAATAATACATAAGAATTAATATATGCAGAAATGATGTAAAATAACAGAAAATCTACTTGCAGTTTTAAAAGGTTTTAGTAGCTTAATATACAACACAAACCCAGACAATATATAACTTTAAACTTTTAGAAATGTTAACAAAAGTCACTTTTCTACTTTTCAAATTTAAAAGTTGTTGGAAGAAAGATCAAGGTCCCATAATGCAATTCAAAAGCATAAATAAACACATATATATATTTTGCAGTGTGTAACCATTGGCTTCCATAATATTTGTTATAGTTTCCTACTATGGACGTGTGTGGTTTTCAGCTTTCTTCAAAATATCTTATTTTGTGTTTAACATACAAAGAAAGTAACTCATAAAGATTTGAAACCTACTGAGTGTGAATAAATAGTGAGTAAATTTTGATGTTTTGGGTGAATTATCCCTTTAATTGTATAGCGTTATTTTAATGTAAAATGTAACCATTAGCGAATTAGCTACCTTTTTGCTGTGAGGCGACAGTGCTAACCACTAAGCCAGCGTGCTACCCCTATTTTATTCATATTTATTTATTTATTTGAGATATATTGAAATATTTTTTATTTTGGAGTATTCATATTTAAAATTCTGGATTATGGTAGAAACTGTATTTACATATGCAAATTGAGTTGTTTTTTTATGTGGGTAACACAGCAGGGGTGCAAGAATGAAATTCTGATGAGTTGTTATTGTTGTATTGTAGCTTTAAGCAAGTTGGTAGTGGTGAGAATTTAACATGTGTTTTAAATTGAGCTAAATTGCAATTTTGAATCACATTGATGCATGAAATTGAATTCAACAATTAGGATTGTTCACATTCACCGCCTTGGATTATGTTTCATTTAGTAGAAGATGCTGTTGCAGCCCACTTTAGATTTAAGATGTATTTATTGTTTTGTGATTCTTCAAAAGAAAAAAAAAACATGCTTTGTGCATTACCATGCATTTATCTTGTATCACTTTGTTTATTTTATGGCAACGAGTGTTTCTTCACAAATAATTGTATAATATATATATGTATATATATATATATATATATATATATATATATATATATATATGTATATTTTATTTCTAATATTTATTTAAAAATATTCATTTATAAAGAATTTAGATATAGGATTTTAGTCAGACTTATTACCATTTTAACTTTTGTTTTACAAAGCATGCATTGTTTTCATGAATTAGGCTTTTTTTTTATCTCACCAACTGCATTTCTGGGCCTTTTGAAAATGGATTTCAGAGCACAAGTTGTTGTGCTACTTGTATGAATGTAGTTAAAAC
>CAIGQZ010000217.1:9554357-9569357 GCA_903798205.1 Danio tinwini | reverse complement strand
CTATTAGCTGGATTTTTTTCCATTCCTCTTTTCCATACAGTGATTCCCTCCAGCTGCAAAATATTAAAACCATTACCGGAGTTTGATGTGCTCTGTAAAGTGCTACATGTCGGAGATGGTGGCTTAAAGGCTTTCATTTGTTATGAAACTGTGATCGCTAGGACGTACAGTATGGGAAGCCTGTTGAACATGCTTTAGTAATGAACATACCTCAAAGCCTAGTGTGCAAAACTGGAAGTATGTGGATAGTTTAACTTAATTCAACCAACATGTAATTGTGTACATTTTTTTGGAATGTTACATACATAGCCGAACATGCTTTTTGGACGATATCATCATTAATCTGCATAATTTATTATTTTATATGTAAAAGCATGGAAATAGTTACTGCTGGTCTTCATTTATAGTGTACACTCACCGGCCACTTTATTAGGTATAGCTTACTAGTATGGGGTTGGACCCCCTTTTGCCTTCAGAACTGCCTTAATCTCTCATGGCATAGATTCAACAAGGTACTGGAAATATTCCATAGAGATTTTGCTCCATATTGACTTGATAGCATCACGCAGTTGCTGCAGATTTGTCGGCTGCACAGCCATGATGCGAATCTCCTTTTCCACCACATCCCAAATGTGCTCTATTGCATTGAGCTCTGGTGTCTGTGGAGGCCATTTGAGTATAGTGAACTCATTGTCATGTTCAAGAAACCAGTCGGAGATGATTTGCGCTTTGACATGGAGCGTCATCCTCGTGGAACTAGTCATCAGAAGATGGGTACACTGTGGTCATAAAGGGATGGATATGGTCAGCAACAATACTCAGGTAGGCTGTAGCGTTAACACGATGCTCAGTTGGTACTAAGGCCACCAGACTGAACCGTTGTAACAAGGCAGGATAGATCCATACTTTCATGTTGTTGGTGCCAAATTCTGACCCTATCATCTGAATGTCGCAGCAGAAATCGAGAATCATCAGACACTGGCAATGTTTTTCCAATTTCCTATTGTCCAATTTTGGTGAGCCTGTGTGAATTGTAGCCTCAGTTTCCTGTTCTTAACTGACACCTGGTGTGGTCTTCTGCTGTTTTAGCCCATCCGCCTCAAGGTTAGACGTGTTGTGCGTTCAAAGATGCTCTTCTGCATTCCTCGGTTGTAGCAAGTGGTTATTTGAGTTACTGTTGCTTTTCTATCAGCTGGAACCAGTCTGGCCATTCTCCTCTGACCTCGGGCATCAACAAGGCATTTGCATCCACAGAACTGCCGCTCACTGAATATTAAATTTTTTTCTGGCCATTCTCTGTAAACCCTAGAGATAGTTGTGCGTGAAAACCCCAGTGGATCAGCAGTTTATGAAATACTCAGACCAGCCCGTCTGGCACCAACAACCATGCCACGTTCAAACTCACTTAAATCACCTTTCTTTTCCATTCTGATGCTGCAGCAGATTGTCTTGACCATGTCTACATGCCTAAGTGCACTGAGTTGCTGCCATGTGATTGGCTAATTAGACATTTGTGTTAACAAGCAGTTGGACAGGTGTACCTAATAAAGTGGCCAGTGAGTGTAGACTACTATTAAAAAAAATGGTAAGATGTGTCAATGTTTTCAAAACAATCTTATGCTAGTAAAATGATACATTGATTTGATTAAGTAAACAGTATGAATTATGATTAAATATAACACATGACACTTTTTTTCAATTTTATATAATATAAAATATTTTTTGTGATGCAGTGCTGAATTTTTAGCATCTTCAATCTAGTTTTCAGTGTTGTGATTCAGTTTAATGTTGTGGTTTTATTTTTGTGGAAATCATGCTATGTTATTTGCTTAATACAGGGGTTTTCCACTTTATAATAAAGAAAAAATTCTTCAAAATAAATATATAGAGTTAAAGTCAGAATAATTAGCCCCCCTTTGCATTTTTTTCTGTTTTAAATATTTTCCAAATGATGTTTAACAGAGCAAGGAAATTTTCACAGTATTTCCAATAATATTTTTTTCTTCTGGAGAAAGTCTTATTTGTTTTATTTCGGCTAGAACAAAAGCAGTTTAAAATTTTTTAAAAGCCATTTTAAGGTCAAAATTATTACCCCCTTTAAGCAATTTTTTTCGATAGTCAGAACAAACCATCGTTATACAATAACTTGCCTAATTACCCTAACCAGCCTAGTTAATCTAATTAACCTAGTTAAGCCTTTAAATTGCCCTTTAAGCTAAATACCAGTGTCTTGAAAAAATATCTAGTCAAATATTATTTACTGTCATCATGGTAAAGATAAAGAAATTATTAGAAATGAGTTATTAAAACTATTATGTTTAACAATGTGTTGATAAAATCTTCTCTCCATTAAACAGAAATTGGGGGAAAAATAAACAGGGAGGCTAATAAATCAGGGGGGCTAATAATTTTGACTTCAACTGTATATATTAAATAAGAATTATATATTATATTAAAAATGAAAAAGATTGAATATCAAACATTTTATTAAGGTGAAACATCAGAAACACATTAGCATACAAAGAACAAACAAATAAACAAACAAATAAATAAATAAACAAATATAAATTAATACAAAAATATGAATGTTATTCGGATGCTTAAATTATCCAAAACTGGATTTAAATAATTAAAAAAGTAATTAAAAATAAATGGTTTTAAATGTTGTTTTAAAAACAATTAAAAACTAATTAGATGAAAATGAATGATGAAAGAGTGATTAAAATAAATGAATGTGTAAATGAACAACTACAGTATAATGAGTAGAACAAAATGTAATAATGTAACTTAATACAAACTAAACATTTTCAAAATGATATTTTAGACCCATTTGTAATATATTTTTCTCTGCAGTTTAAAATAATCTCCATATTTTTGTTTATCAATGCAAATGTCATCTAAAAAAAATAAATAAAACAAATTGTAGAGCATTTTTGCTGATATTCTCCACACCTCATGCCACTGCCATTTCTAAAAACAAAAATGAAGGCCACTGTACACTGAAAAAAATGATTCATTTGGATTTACTTTTTTTTTTTTAACGGTAAGTGGTTGCAAACAATTTATATGGGCTAAATTTAAACAAACTAATAAAGTTGAGCAATACTAGAATCATTTTTTTTCAGTGTATTGTAATGTCCATCTGCCCTTAATCTCCCTTCAGTGAGTATGACTGTACACTTTCAAGTCGTCGCTGATATATATCAAAGCACTTCAGAGATTCATATTCATCTAAATGTATATTCATGCAACATTGCTGCACTGCGGGTCATCTGCTGCTAACCTGGGAGGTGTGTGGGTTTTTCCACGTGTGTCCTCTCGAACAAGTGACTTCCCTCTCCTCTCCTGTTAGTATGCAAAATGAGCCTCTCGCTGATGATGTGACTCCTGGAGCAGAAAAAGGAGCATGTCAGGACTCACCCTCACCGTCTGAGATTACAGACACAGCCTCACCTCCTGAACTCACACACCACACACCGAGGAATACAGGCACATTATGAACGCACCTCACGCTCACATGCTGCCGGTCCCATCGAGACCAGGGCTTAATGGAGACTTTGGTTATGAAGAAGTGGCATAGCTTTTGTCTAGGTGTACTTTGAGGAATGCCCAGCTCATGGACCCTTTTCACAAGACTGTTATGATGCGTTTAACGATCATCAGCATCTTAAATCATTAAACGTTTTTAATATATATACAATTTTACTTTAATGTATGAACATTTATATGTATTTATGTAAACTACCTGACAAAAGTCTTGTCGCCTATCCAAGTTTAAGAAACAACAAATAAGAACTTGACTTCTAGTTGATCATTTGGTATCAGAAGTGGCTTATACACTCTCAAAAATAAAGGTATGTGAGCTGTCACTGGGGTGGTACCTTTTCAAAAGGTACATATTTGTATTTAAAGGGTCCATATTGGTACCTAAAAATTTTAAGGTGAACACTTTTGTACTTTTTAGATACTAATATGTACCCTTGAGGTATTATTATGGACCCCTTAGATACAAATATGTACCTTTTAGTGACAGCTCGCGTACCTTTTATTTCTATGAGTGTATAAAAGGTAAAGGCCTCTAGATTACACTTATTTTACCAATATAAAATATAATGCCTTGATTTTTAATTATTTAATTAGGACAGTAAGGTCTGACTTAGCTTAGACAAAAGTCTTGTCACTTAACAGAAATAATGTACAGTATAGAATATAAAGTCATGCTGCAGTGGAAAAAAAATCAATATTGTGTCTGACTTCCATGAGCTTGGAGGACTGCATCCATACATCTCTGTGATGACTCAAATAACATATTAATAGTCATCTGGAATGGCAAAGAAAGTGTTCTTGCAGGACTCCAAGAGTTCATCAAGATTCTTTGGATTCATCTTCAATGCCTCCTTCTTCATCTTAACCCAGACATGCTCAATAATGTTTATGTCTGGTGACTGGTCTGGCCAATCCTGGAACACCTTGACCTTCATTGCTTTCAGGAACTTTGATGTGGAGGCTGAAGTATGAGAAGAAGCACTAACCTGCTGAAGAATTCGCCCTCTCCTGTGGTTTGTAATGTAATGGGCAGCACAAATGTCTTGATACCTCAGGCTGTTGATGTTGCCGTCCACTCTGCAGATCTCTTGCACGCTCCCATACTGAATGTAACCCCAAACCATGATTTTTCCTTTAACAAACTTGACTGATTTCTGTGAGAATCTTGGGTCCATGCGGGTTCCAATAGGTCTGCAGTAATTATGATGATTGGGATGCAGTTCAACAGATGATTCATCTGAAAAATCTACCTTCTGCCATTACTGTCTGTTTAGCTCTGCCTACCAGTTTACAATGTAGTAGGCAAATTTACATCACAAATCTAGAGAGAATACCATAGGATTAAGATGGCTCCATGAAGAGACTCTATTTGCGTTGGCTTACTTCTGATCCCATTAGCAGGAAATCTTGCTGAACCTTATTCTTATCTCAATCGTTCTAGATTGGATCAGTAAGAACTTTTTAATGAATAAGAGAACTCTGAAGTTTGATCATAACGCAAGGGAAGCACATTTCATGTATATAATCAAAATCACGTTATGATTTTGTCAAGTACGATGTGATTTTGGATTAATATCTATATTGAGCCTGGAACATTTTTGTTCGTAAATGTAATCCATGCCTATTCCCGAATCCTAAACCCAACCATAACTGTAAATTATTCTCAAAATCAGAGGGAAATAATAGTTGAATAACAGTCATGTAGAAGTGCATAAACCTAACCATAAGCCTAAACTTAACATAAACAGTAAACATATTCCTTAATTCGGATTGGCTGATTGGAATGTTGTTCCAGGATCAACATAAATGTTAATTCAGGATCATGTTCCTCTTGGTGAAATCAGGTTGATTTTGTAATGTTATCTTACCTAGGTTTTATGTGTATATATCTCAAGTTTCAGTTTTTAATCAAGTTGCTAAAAAAAACTAATTAAATGTATCGAGTGGTTTAAATGTCACATTCTTTCAAGAACTCATAACAAACTAATGGCATTAAACTTGTGTGAATGACCAAACAACAGTCTGTGAGTGGGAATATTGAACTACACAATTAGGTGGGCTTGTTTTACATATGTAAACAAGGAGTGATTCACTAACAGTCACCAATAGATCCAACACTGCCATGCTTGGAGAGTCAACAACTTCTGACACTCTAAAAGCAACAAAGCTAAAGCTCTGTTTTCAGAGAAGTCTATTGAACTCTGTCACGTTCAAATGGAAAATCTGACAGTGGACCTTGCTGACCAACTTTTATGAGTTAGAAAGAGTATATAGTACAACAGCTTCTTATATGTCAAAAGATCAATTGAAAATTGACCCCTTTAACTACAGTGAAATGGTATTATTTTCCACTTTTCAACATGCCTCATGTCCACACCTCCAATGGACCCTTTTCACATTTCTGGGTTTCTTGGTAGTGGAAGTCATCATAGTTAGGTAAACTTGGAACGCGGTGAACGGGAGAATACAACAAATAATTTTTCTTACAATCTTATTTGCTAACTCTTCAGCAGGATAGTGCTCCTTCTCATACTTCAGCCTCCACATCAAAGTTCCTGAAAGAAATAAAGGTCAAGGTGCTCCAGGATTAGCCAGCCCAGTCACCAGACATGAACAGTATTGAGCATGTCTGGGGTAAGATGGAGGCATTGAAGATGAATCCAAAGAGTCTTAATGAACTCTGGGAGTCCTGCAAAATTGCTTCCAAGCCACGCACTTGCATTAAAAATAACGAACTTGCACGTTAAAAAGACGTGATATGTGAACTGGTGAATTCACCTCATTTGTTAAGAAATGGGTTGCAGTGTCGCCATATTGTGAGTCACCGTGTCGCCATATTGTGCTACTCGCCCTACTTGTGTTATTCAAAAGTTTGGACTAAGTAAGA
This sequence comes from Danio tinwini, assembly GCA_903798205.1. Lineage (NCBI taxonomy): Eukaryota > Metazoa > Chordata > Actinopteri > Cypriniformes > Danionidae > Danio > Danio tinwini. The sequence goes on along the minus strand of CAIGQZ010000217.1, from coordinate 9,562,924 downwards.
TTGATTTAATTTTTTTATTCACCAAGGATTAATTCAATTCCTCACACATGACAGTGAATACATACAACCGAAGAAACCTGACAACATATATCACAGTTTACCAAAAACATGAAGCTGATGAATGATTCGAGTGATTTTTAAGATGATCATGAGAAACTGAAGTTATATTTACATTTTATTAATATTTCTGATCAAATAAATGCAGCTTATGTGCAATATAACAGAAAATAATAGCCCGTTTCCACTGAGTGGTATGGTACAGAACGCTTTTATGGACATTTTCACTGTTAAAGGTACCAAAAACAAACCGTACTGTACCACTTTTTGGGTACCTCTTTCAAAGGGTACCTAGCACAACAAAAAGGTAACCGCATAGCTGAAAGCTATTGGTTTAACAGAGATGTGTCACTAGCTCGTACACAAGCTCAGAGAATGAAAACAAAGGAAGCGCCATTGTGGTCATTTTGATGTACAGCCACAAAGCCAAGAAGACGAGTTGAATCTGTCCTGTGCCCTGTCGTTGTTTACAAGGCCGTCTAAAGCGTGAAGTTTCACATTCTCGAGAGAGCTCACATGCATGTCTACATTCGAAATAACAAATTTCTTGAGCTGATAATAATAACGTGCATGTGATTATTGAAGTGCTTCTGACATTCTTTCAGAAACTGACAAACGCAAGAGTGAATTGCGAAAAAACAAAGGAGCAAATGATTCTTTCAGCAACATTAACACACTGCCATGTTTAACTGTTATCATCTCCTTTTGGATTATTATGAACTCTGAATGACAGAATTACTTTCTACAAACAAAAGGTTACATGTGCTGGTGAAGATTAAAGATACAGAAGAGAGGTTTGCACTGACTGGGCTATATGTTGCGTGTTGTTTTTGAACCCAAATAAGGACGCTGTGTCCTTATGTAAATGGATGCTGTGTGTAGTTTTTCTGTAATTGGTAACATATCGGAGACTGTAAGGGGCTGTATGTGTTCATATATGCTGCATTTATTTATTTATTTTATATAATTACAGACGTTACAGTAGGCTGTATTGTTAATCTGCAGTTATATTCAAATTATGTTCATAGAAAGGTTAGTAATAAACATTTATACACAGGTATTTATGTGTATAAAGCACCTGTTTAGTGAGAAGAGCGTCTCATATGATATGTAAACGACCCGTACAGCTTTACTTTGACATTTTCTCGAGCGAGAATAACATCGACTTAAGCATTATGTCGTACACCACGCCCACTAAAAGAGTACCATTGGTTCCCTTTTGGCAGTGGAAATTCAAGCCTGATATAGGTGACCCGTACCAACCTGTACCATACCGTACTATACCACTCTGTAAAAATGGGCCATAATATAAATTATATTAATTTTTTTTTTTATTTACACACTCTCCCTAGTATGCATCCCTTTATTCATACAATCTTATGCTTTCCCACATCTCTGTCATTCCTAGGAGCCGTTTTATATGGGTTGTTTCATGTGCTACTATCTTCAGATCTGCTGAAATCAAAATGTGCTTCAAGAGAAGACTCATAATTTGAACATCTATATATGACGTGACCCAGCACGAGCTATGCATCCATAATGAAATATACATTTAAATTGGGCCTCAAAATGGGGCTTTGAGGACCGGAATGGATGGAGTACGTCAAGTGCAAATGGGTGGATTGTGGGGAATGAATGTAGGGTTGGCGACTGTGAAAATGATTAACTCTCTCTCATCCTCATTAAAGATGTATCCTCTCGTAAAAGACCCAGGTAGCTCGTCTCAGTGAGAAGAGAGGAGGAGAGAGCAGGTTCTTAAAGGCTTCTGATGGTCCAATTCACCACTAAGTTTTTAATCACCTCCTTTTTTCAGCGCAGAGGGAGAGAAGGGTGTTGCGATTCGTCCCCTGTGATCTTCCCCGACCGGGGAAATGAAAGCTCCCCGCTCACGCTAATCATTAGAGGCCACGCTGACTTAATGCAAAGATCTTTCAAAAGCCGACCCTTCATGTAGATGACAAGACGTTAGGGGGGATTCTGGGTGCTTGTTAGAGATACATTATAGATATTACGATATAAATAAGGGTCGGAGCAACTATTAAAGCCAGAATGACATGTGTAGTTTTCATCCAAACAGCCTGAGCACCTGTTTGAATGAGTTTACTTTAAAGTTTCCAGAGCATGTATTGAGTTGCATGACGACAGCTGGTTTAGGTTGTCGTATAAATGACCCTTCAACCAATTTTGGCCCGATGAGATCATGCCCCAGCTGCACTCTCTCCCCCATTATCGCTGCTCAATGATTGGCTAATGTGTCCTCCATAAATATTTGCCATAACAGTGGACATAAAGCCGCACGATTGGTTTTGCCTGATCAATACAGACGAACGCGCTCCCGGCCAATCGGACGCCAGCAGTTCCCCGATGGGCAGTAGTGGGATAATCTGTTTTGAGGTGGAAGTTAACGAGCTGTAACGCCTTTACTGCATGTTCTGCTCCTCGCAGGGATACGATTTCAGACCGTATACTCGCGGTTAATTCAGACAATTTACACTGGAACTCCAGCAGGCTGGGAGGTCCTGACCCTTCACCCACTGTTTTAAACTTTTCATTAAGTGCAGCAGATTACTGGGCTCTACCCCACCTGAAGTTGTCTAAGTGAGAGGCAATTTCCAGAGCTGTGCAGCGAAATGATTTTAACCTCATGAGACGAAGGCAACTCTGCAGGGATCAGTTACTTCTACTGCAGACCTGTATATAGGTGGGAAAACCTTATAGGCCGTGATCATATTAATAATAAAGGCTCTTTGCAGCTGTTTAGGACTGTATATCAAGCACCTTTTTTTCTTCGGATGTTATAGAAAGTTGTTGGTGATTCTGTTCTAGGTTCTTCTTTGGCTTGCTTAAAGCAAGGTTTTCTCATTTTTATTCATTGTTTTAAGCAAGGACATATAAATATGATCTATTATAGACCCACTTAAGGCCAATCAACTCAAGCTCATTGGAAAACCAAACAGTTAAAGTTTTTGCTGAAACTTATTCGTAGGAAAATGAAAGATTTTTAGAACAAAAATGTACACTAAAAGAATGTGCAGTTGAAACCAATAGGTCTTAAACTCAATTCCTAGAGGTCCGCAGCTCTGCACAGTTTTGCTCCAAACTTTATTAAACACAGCTGATCCAACTAATCAAGGTGTTCAAGACTACTAGAGACTAGAGCTGCACGATTAATCGTTAAAAGATCACAATCTCGATTCAACCCTCTGGACGATCTTAATCCAGCATTTATACAATTCTGCCAATCATATTTTCAAGTTCAGGAGAGAAGCACAAAGGCGGCCACACAAGTCTTCACGTTGTTTTACATACATTGCTCAGCAACGTGTACATCTCCAAATGGTGTTGAAAAAGTCACATACTGTATTTATAAGGTATAATTCACCCAAAAAATGTAATTTCTGCCTGCATGTAATGATGTATTAAAACACACGTGACGTGAGCTGACCGTGAGCTGTTACCACAGAGAGGGCGGGTGCGCTCCTGTGAATGATGCCTACCTTAGTGAACAGAACTTGCATAGGCTGTGAATAACAGGTAATAAAGGTGTAAATAACATTCAGTTTGTGGCACAGAGCGATCGTTTGGGAGCTGCTCGGGAAGTATGAACCGCACACGCACAGTGAAAATGAAACCGAAAGTGTGCACATCATTTAATTGAATTCATTTAAATGATCATATCGCATTTTAGAGTTATGATTACGACAAGCATATCATATATTTTCTTTCATAGCGAACACAGAGTGTTGTGCATGAGAATAAATGTTTAACAGTGTCAGAATAGCTACTCTAGCCTATATAATGTTGAATATAATGCAAGAGGGAATCTGATACTGACAAATGTCTGATTTTACCAGTAGAAAAAAACGGTCTAACAATGTTGTCAATGACAGATTGCAAGCACATGTCTCAAACATACTAATTCAACATCAGAATTATAAATAGTTGTATTCTGAAATAAAAAATAATAATGGGCTACTCATAAAAACCTTTATTTTACATCTACAGAATCGTGAGAAAATCGTGATCCTTTTATTTGCCTGAATCGTGCAGCTCTACTAGAGACTATTAAGCAGGTGAGAGTTGGAGGTGGTTGGAGCTAAGCTAGGCAGAGCTGTGGCCCTCCAGGAATTGAGGTTTTGTGACCGCTTTTGTAACCTAACATTGGGGCAAATACTGTATGAGCAAACCCAATATTTAGTAGATTTTTTTTTCAAGCAAGGACATATAAATATGATCCATTATTGTCCCACTTTAGGCCAATCAACTCAATCTCATGGCAAAACTTAACAGTTTAATGTTTTGATGAATGTTATTCATGGGAAAATGAAAGATTTTTAGAACATAAATGTACACTAAAAGAATGATGAGTTGTTATAACTAAGGCTGTACAATATATTCTTTCAGCATCGATATAGCATCGTGATCATTCGCAGTAGTCGCATCGAGAGTATACGCAATGAGTCTGGATTCTAACTTAACATTTTGCAAGTGTTTATTTGAGGGTTGTGACTGTTGTGAGGGTTTTTAAAGCATTCAGGCATAAGAAATTTTACCGTTTGTAATTTTGACATTAATAAGTGTATACATTTTTATCAATGTTATTCAATTGTTAAAAAACGAAGACTTTGCAGTATTATTTTTACATTTTTTACAAATATCATTTAAGTACTTCGTAAAATCATTAAAAACAAATGTCCATACAGCACAAATTAGTTAACACATAATTAAAAATGTGGAGTTGTTGTAATCCAAAAATAAGTCCAGTTGATTTTTTTTAAACTAATGGTTGGGTTTGACCATATTTGACCCAACACTGGGTTACAGCCCCATTTTTTTTTGTTAAGTAATTTGTGTTGTATGGAAAAAATGGTATTATTTTATGAAGTACTTTTATGAAGTACACTAACAGTGGTGTAAAGTAACACATTACAACTACTAAAATTATTGTAATTGAGTATTTTTTTTTCAGAAATTGTGTACTTTTACTTTCTCTTGAGTACATTTTTAGCGCTGTATCTGTACTTTTACTCCACTACTTTTCTTCAACCTGCGGTCACAACTTTATTATTTCCTGTCTATGGGGATTAGAAAAATCAGTCCTGTAATTCCTGCCCAATCAAATCGCACAGAGAAAGTAATGAACTACCTTAAAGGGCACCTATGATGACAATCATCTTTTGTAAGCTGTTTGGACAGAATTGTGTGTAGGTATAGTGTTTTCACAGTCAAAGCCAATAAGTCTCTTTTGAAAAATTTCCTGGCAATAAAATAAGATCCGAATCCCTCCCATTTTGAGGCCAACCGCAACTTGACGTAGGAGTGTGGTTTCCCCGTCCAACGAATGGATTGACAGCCATGTATTAACATGACTGCGTAGTATAATCATATCAACGAGACAGGCTGTGCGCAAAGCATCCTAGATTAAAAGATCTGTTCAGCTTTCTGTGATCATCAATCATCATCAAATGTGATCAAGAATGAGTTTTACAAGTTTAAAACGTTTTAAAACAGTGCATGTTTGTAATGAATTACAGCGATTTACTTCAGCTTTACTTCATCACCACAGCCGCATGTCAGTGCAATTATAAAAGAAGACCCTTCAATCCCGGTTTATGGATGTTAAATCAGGTTTATTTTGTACAGTAACATAACAGATATCCATACAGCAGTGGATATTAACATGTATCCTGTCACATTTGCGTGTGTGTCTGTGTGTGAACTTTGTAACGACATTGTATGTGACTTATCGCAGAAAGGCTTGAAATAACTCCACAACAAATACATCAAATAATCATTGGGAAAGTTCTTACTGTAGTATTTCTCACAAACATTTAGTGAGATCTACTTCTTTCATGTCTGTCTGTTTATCTGACGCAGTCGAGGCGGAGACGGAGGCACACTCCATCAGAACTGTCTCTGCCTGACTGCGTCAGAGACGGAGGCACACTCTGACCAGCACGTGGTAACGGTGGGCGGGGAGAACCAACATTAAAGCCACAGGCCACAAAAACAGCTACATGGTGTTTAAAGCAGAAAATCCCAACATTCTAAAAGGTATAACAAATAATCTGATGGGTGTTTTGAGCTGAAACTTTACAGACACATTATGGAGACTTATCTTAAATCTTAAAAAAAGGGTACAATAGGTGCTCTGTAAGACATGCAGAAAACTGTTTGGAAGCATTAAAAGTGTCCAAGAAGATACTTCACATGCAGTGACTATTTAGACTGAATGTCACTGATGAGATAATGACGGATGTTTAATGTATGATGACCGAAATGGCCTTAAACAATAACTAAATGCACTACAGAATGTTACGTTTACACACACATGCACACACACACACACACACACACACAAATTGCATGTAAACGCATCAAAATTTCACAGCGTGATACTAACCACTCACTACTCTTGAGTACTTTTAAAGAGTCTACTTTTTACTCATGCTTTGAGTAATATTCACAACAGATACTTTTACTCTACTTGCATTACATTTTTGGGCAAGTATTGGTATTTTTACTACCGTATGATTTTTCAGTACTCTTACCGCCATTGCTTTAATACATTTGCATGGTACTTTTTAAACAATACTTCTTCAGGGAAGGCTTTGTGAGTTTTAAAGGGGTACCAAATGTGTTTTCTTTGCCACTATTTGGTGTATTTAGAATTTCTTTCTACTTCTAAAGTAAACTGGTAAGCAAACAGTAGATGATTGCCAATTTCTATTGTTTCTAACAGCAAAATTCAGTGGCTAACATCAATTGTGTGATCACCAGCACACTGCAAAAAATGCTTTTCTTACTTAGATTTTTTTGTCTTATTTCTAGTCCAAATATCTATTTTTTCAAATCAAGAAGCATTTTCTAGACAAGCAAAACATGTTGTCTTGTTTTAGGAAATAATATGCCAAATTGAAGTGAGTTTTTCCTTAAAACAAGCAAAATAATCTGCCAATGGGGTAAGCAAAATAATCTTATGTCAAAAGGAAAAACAAGATTATTTTCTTACCCCATTGGCAGATTATTTAGCTTGATTTTAAGAAAAAACTGACTTAATATTGGCATATTATTTCTGAAAACAAGACAATATGTTTTTCTTGGCAAGAAAATGTTTCTTGATATAAGAATTTTAAGACATTTGGACTAGAAACAAGACAATCTAAGTAAGAAAAGCATTTTTTGCAGTGCGTGCTTAAAATGTTTAACAGAAGAGGATCACATATCCCCAATTCCTCTCTGGGCTGGCTGCCTGTTAGGTCACGGATTGATTTTAAACTATTAATTGTTGTTTTTAAATCCTTAAATGATCTGGCACCACCTTACTTGGCAGACCTCCTACGTGTATATAATCAATGTAAGCGAAGTGGGGATTGGGCTTTTGCTGTTATCGCCCCAAAACTCGGGAACGGGCTTCCACCCCACATCAGACACGCTCCAGCTCTATTTCTTTTTAAAAAGCTTCTGAAACTCCATCTCTGTTCTTTAGCATTTAAGCCTTTTTATTGTTGAGAGGCTTGCCTTATTTTTTAATTGTTATGTATGTGATGTAGGTTTTATTTTAATTAGTATTGATTGTGTTCAGCACTTTGGGCAACGTTGTGTTGTAAAAAATGTGCTATATAAATATAAAACTAACTAACTAGTAAAGCTTGAAAGCCACTAGATACAGTAAATCTTCACATTTGTATAAAATATCCCTTTAAGTCCCAGCCTTGCATTGAAATGTTTACTTCAGTGTTATGCAAATCGGGCACTCCTTTTCATATTCATTGTTATGAGCATCCATGTCTAACAACAGCATGTCCAGGAGTTTAGCCGAGTCAGTCCCTTGTGAGCGCGGCACAGAATGTGGATTAACCTTTTCCCGGTTTAGATTTTCATGTTGTAAATGAACATGCTCTCCTCTGACTCAAAGGAGCCACCGAGCGTGCGTTGACGTTTTGACGGCAGCCGTGTCATTGTGAATGCAGCCTGTCGCTGTTTTGGACAGTAATTGATAAAGTCTGGAGTGGAAGGTAAAGAGACGTCTCAGCAGGAAAGAGCGTGACGAGAGCTGTTGATCTGGCCCACGTGTCATCTTACATTACACGCCTTAAACAGCCACCGACACTCCCCCTGTTTAGAGCTACTCTCGCATGGACATTAATATTAATATTGAAAAAAAAAACAGCAGTAAATCCCTGCACACTGACAGAAGAGAGCATGTGAGAACTGTGGGAGATTTCTGTTCAAGTTCTCACTCAAACGTAGACTTCACAGCACTGAAGGTGTTTCACTTAAGTTTGAGTGACAGGAAAGTTTTTAGAAGACGTCCCCAGGTTCATGACTTCATGGTGCTTCACAGTTTGAAGAAGTTTAGTTTCTTGAAGTTGGCTATGTTTGCATGCAGGGGTTTTGGAGGAATGTAGTCAGACTACTTTTTGATTACTTTTGAAGTACATTTGTCCTAGCTTACTGATATATTATTATTATTATTATTATTATTATTATTATTATTATTATTATTA
>CAIGQZ010000217.1:9462141-9490847 GCA_903798205.1 Danio tinwini | reverse complement strand
ATATATATATATATATATATATGTTTATTTTATTTTATTTTGATCTATTTTATATTTGTTTATTTATTTAATGTATTTTTAAGGAACTTGTGGCACATCATGGGCAAATGTTGGAAATATTTTGGAATGTAGTTCACATTTGGCACATTTACTGTTTAAAAAGCAAAACTTTACGTCATCATCATCATGCTTACCTATACTCAAAATCGCTGTGACTGCAAAACTAATTGCCCTAATAATAATGACAACAGATGCTTTGCTGCCTGCCTTGCCTAGTTTTGATTGCATGACCCCCTGACCCTTGCCTTTATTTGAGAGCACATGGGCCGCAGTAAATGAATGAGTGGCCGTCTCCACCAGACTGAGGTTATGAAGGATTATTGACTCAGGTTTTATAAATATTTAATGCTCACATTAAAAACTATGGCAGAGGATGGCCATTAGGCCGGCCGTAATAAAGAGGCTTTCTGTGTGATTGAGAGAGGTGAGGGCTGAGCAGGGGCCGACCAGGGGCCACTCTTTGATGAAGACACAACAGAACACGGGTGGAAGGTTCTGTCCTTGCGTTTATTTAATCCTGGCAAAAACACGCGGACAGTACGGCGACGTCGCTTTTTTAGATCAGCAGCTGCCTGCGTAATTACTTCAGCAGACTTCATGTTTTTTATGAGCGCAGAATAATTATATATAACTCCATAAAGCTTGCATCGTTTCACATCATAATCGAAGAAGAAAAATAAAACATCGGACATTAGCGAATTCCCAAAACGCATCGGATCTGCATTTGCGGGACTTTCAATGGCTGCTCTGAAGGGGATGATAAATGCTCCTTCATACAATCATAATGTAACTGTGGTCATTTTTTTGTTGTTTTATTTGGTTACACAAGATTGATATACTCACAAAGAAACAGACGCAGGCGTATACGGTGTGGCAGCAACAGCGGACGTTTGCCCCGAATGGCAGGCGACCAAAAATCGATCCCTAATCTGATTGGGGGGATGTTTTATTACCTCTGATAGAATTTAGATTTTCTCTGAAGCAATTTCTCCGGCAGATAAAAGAAGCTATTTAAGGCTAGAACAGGCGATTTCATTCTGCAAGCTTGTATAAAGACTATTGTCCGGTTTGTTCATTGTGCTAATTGTAGGAGACACCGATGCAGTGTCCTCCGCAGGTAGACGCTCCGGTTATCTGGCTACAGATCGCCCAGTCCAGGCAAATAGGCACAACAGATCACATTCAAATGCTGTTCTTTGGCATATTGACACCGAAGCTATCAGTCGGGCCTGTTATCTGACTAAAGGCCTGATCTATGCCAGCGGGCGGCCGCATAATAACCTGCAAAATCAGTTATGCAGAGACTCAGCCTTCCCCTTAATTGTCCACATTGTGAGTAAGAAAACACGCGGCGAGCGCTGTTGTCTTGATGAGAAATTGACATTTTCTGACCTGCTATCCGGAGGCACTCAGAAAGACAGATAAGATACGTGGTTGTTTTAAAGCAGGGAGGTTATTCTTCGAGGACTGCGCAGATGAGTATGGATTGAAGACCATGACTATGAACTATGAAGGGTTTCAGCACCTCTTTTAAACGAGTGATAACCTTGGCCGCTGAAGGCATTGACTGTTTATTTGCCGTCAGATAGAGAGCAAACAGACACCCTGTCGACTGCGACAAAATTACAGAGGATGCACAGGAGCCTGTGATGAAAGTTTGTTTTGTTTTTTTTGCGCAGGGTTTAAGATTTGTTTTAATGAAGTGATTTAATAATGTTTTGTGCCATTTACAAATAAACTGATAATGTCTTTTGAATTATAAGAAAATTTAATGCACATTTTTATTAAACATTTAATTGATTAAAAAAGCAAAGTGTGTTTAGTTGATAGATTGGATTAGATGGATGGATGGATGAATGGATGGATGGATGGATGGATGGATGGATGGATGGATGGATGGATGGATGGATGAACTTGACTGGCCTGCCTGCAGTCCCGAACTGTCTCCAATATAGAATGTGTGGTGAATTTTGAAGTGCAAAATGTGACAACGAAAACCATGTACTGTTACCCAACTTTAGACATGTTTGCAGGAAGAATGGCCAAAACTACACCTGAAACACTTCATCACTTCAGTCAGTGTCTTCAGTCCCTAAACGTCTTTTAAGGCTTGTGAAAAAGAAAATGACAACAGTAGAAAGTGGTAAATGCTTTACTGTTCCAGCTGTTTTGAAATGTGTTTGCAAGAACCAAAATTGGAATATGTTTATTTTGAGAAAAAAAAAACAATAAAAATCATTAGGATCACATTAAATAATGTTTGTTGTATTGTCTGCAATGGAATACAAGTCAATAAATTTAGAAATAAATTTAGAAATACTTGCATTTTCCATACTGTCACAACCTTTTTTGATTTGGGGTTGTAATTAGATAGATAGATAGATAGATAGATAGATAGATAGATAGATAGATAGAAACAAAGGCAAATGCGGGTTGCCAGATTGAGTACAGGAGTGAGTGATTTACGCTGTGTTCTAAATTAAAACAACAACACGCGATAGAGGTAATAGTTTCCATATTAAAAGGAGTTTTGGTTTTAACCAACACTTCAAATTGATATATTAGAAACGGCTTCTATTTCTCACAGCTGAACAACCGATCCTATGACAGTGATCACCTCAGGTAAACCTTGTGTGCTTTATTCAGTGCTAAATGCTAACAATGTGAGTTTGAATGCCATTTTACATTTAATAATTATTAAGAGGGTTAACATGTATTAAACAGATTCTAAACCTCACCGTTTTGTGAGTGCATATTCTCTGTGCTTCTGAATGGCTGTATTTAATTTTCTGTCATGTTTCGCCTGGTGCAAACAGCCAAATTGCTCATCGCTGCATATCTCGTCACAAAGCGTGTTGTTAGGGCATGCGATTACAATGTAACCTGCTCACCTAATGTTCACGCTCGTAATATTTATATCATTTGCTAACTAATAACCTCATGTGGAACTGAACGTCTGATACTGTCCATTTCGGTTACGGACGCATGCTTTCAGAGCGTTTCTGAATAAATGAATGAAATACGCTGTTTTCCAACAAGGTAACCCGGAGTGCTGAAATATAATTGGCTAAACTGGCATTGTGCAGGTTAAATTTACCTAAACAAAGACAGCGTTCTGGCAGGGAAAAGCCTTGTTCAAAGCAGAATATCTGACTTTAGCATTGTTTTCTAGTTAAACAAGTATGTTCACTTGGGATGTTTCTTAAATATCTGCACATATTTTATGGTATTTTTATGCTTTAAAAGATGGTTAAAGATGGTTAGCATGTATTAAACAGATTATAAACCTTACCGTTTCGTGAGTGAGTGCATATTCTGCGCTTCTGAAAGGCTGTATTTAATTTTCTGTCGTGTTTCGTCTGGTGCAAACGGCCAAATTGCTCATCCCTGCGTATCTCGTCACAAATCGTGTTGTTAGGACACGCAGTTACAATGTAACCTGCTCACCTAATGTTTACATTCGTAATATTAATATCATTTGCTAACTAATAACCTCATGTGGAACTGAATTTGTCTCATTTTGACGTCTGATACTGTCCTTTTCGGTCACAGAGTGTCTTTCAGAGTGTTTCTAAATGAATGAATGAATGAATGATATACGGCTCTGGCCTTTCTTATACACCTGAATTGTATTTTCAGACCAATCAAGCTTGTTATTAAGATATACACCCTGGTACCTATATGATGAAACAATCTCAATTGCTGACTCTTGTATGATCACTGGCACAACTTGTGGTGGGTGTCTGCTAAAATCAACAATACTTTCTTTGGTCTTATTTGTATTTAATTTAAGACAATTTGTTTCACACCAGTCAGCAAAACTTAAAAAAAAAGGACTTCAATGCTGGGTTAAACCCGGCTAAAAAGTAGTGCTTAACCTTTTCTAAATTACGAGTGTCATAATGATTACACAACTCTTTTATGGGCCTCAAAAACTTTTTTTAGACCAATATAGGCTAATCTCTTTAAAGTTTAAACCATCTGACTGCTTTAACATTTCCTAATGGAGTTTACGTTTTTACTTGTCAGTTTGGATGCAGGCAATTTGACCAAGTTGAATTGACATCAGCTGCAATTTTCCAAAACTATTTTATAAAGTCAACTGATTTGGCTCAAAAACGCTTGTAAAAGTGCTTGAAAAGACCCATTTAACTACTAAACTCGGGCTGTTTTAAAAGAAGCCACGGATCCCAGCACTGGCTGCTGCAGGTATCAGATCTGACTGAGCTCCTTTAGCCTGTAATTGCTCAACTTACATTTCAAACACTGGGCTCAACGAGGCATCCAGTTGAATCAGTTATGGAGCAGCTTCCTGATGAGACAGAGACAGTGAAGCTCAATTCTACAGTCAGCTCACTAATGACCTTCAACAAGGTTAGCACCGGCTCTGTCCTCTGCGTTCACCCTCCGCGAGCACCACGTCTAATGATGCATGCATGACTGACAAACCCCATGTGGTTCCGCAGGTTGTAATTCACATCATGTGTTGATGAAGAGGTGCACCTACTCCACTAATGATGTCTTGTTAATGTTGATGGAACTGAGACTTTTTCCATTTTGCAGTTGTCACAAGTCGACCGTCTGGATGAATCGCAGATAGAGAGAGAGGGAAAAAAAAGATCTCTCCGGCTCCCTATCGAGCGAGGCCAAAACAGCGTGCATGGAGAGTCCGGCGCGAAATGGCAGTTGTTCTTCAGGGATCAATGCGTTGACCAGGAGGGCCTCCCTCCCCCTGGAGACTGTCATTTCTTCGAGGAATTCACAGAAGTGGAAGATGAAAGCCTCGTGTCATCGGCTCACCCAAAAACACCCGGCCATAAGAGTCTCAGCCAATGCCACATCAAGGCCAAGGCCAGAAAGAGAGACGAGACCGCCATCTTAGCCGACTCTGCTTCATAACAGCTGCCATTTATACCAATCAGGTGTGACAGGCCTACAGGTTGACTTTTTTCTTGTTAATTGTTGACATTTTGGTTTGGTTTCTGTCCTTGCCCTAGGATTAAGGAAGCATTAATCAAGAAATCAAACGTTTCATAAAGTGATCAATCACCCAAAATGAAAATACATTAAACTCACCATTTACTTGTTCCAAACCTGTTCGACTGTCTTCCGTTGAACACAAATGAAGATTTGTTTTTTTAATAAAGCTGAAAACCTGTAACCATTGACAGCCATAGTATTTGTTTTTCCAACTATTGAAGTCAATGGTTACAGTAGGTCTGGGCGATATGACAAACATTACGATATAAGTATTTTCATAACCTGATACTGATATATATATATATATATATATATATAATGCAATAGTACAATAGTACAGGGGGATTTGAGGCGATTGACCCCCCTGAAGGACAAGGTGTATGGGGGTCAGCTCTTTAATAGTAAGAAATAGCTTTATCTGATCTATATCTTAAATATTAATAATTAAAAATGTATAATATAAATATAGGGCGTCTTGGTGGTGCAGTGGGTAGCAGGATCGCCTCACAGCAAGAAGGTTGCTGGTTCAAGCCTTGGCTGTGTCAGTTGGCATTTCTGTGTGGAGTTTGCATGTTCTCCCAGTGTTGGTGTGGATTTCCTCCTGGCTCCGGTTTCTCCCGCAAGTCTCAAGACATGTGGTAGAGGTGAATTGGATAAGCTAAATTGTCCGTAGTGTATGTTTGTGAATGAAAGTTTATGGGTGTTTCCCAGTAATGGGTTGCAGCTGGAAGGGCATTCGCTGCGTAAAACATACGCTAAATAAGTTGGCAGTTCATTCCGCAGTGGCGACCCCAGATTAATAAAGAGACTAAGCCAAAAAGAAAATGAATGAATATAAATATACATTTGATCCCTCCTATAACGGTTTATTGTGAACGCATATATATATAAATATATATATATATATATAAATATATATATATATATATATGAGCAATTTTATGCAAATGTCAACCTTGCCTTGCAACCTTGCCAACCTTGAGGTTTTCATCAAAATAGAGAAACCATTTCTACATTTTTTGTGCAAGCAAGTATTTTACAGTACTTTAGAAATACTCAAAAATGTCTCTGTCAGAGTTTAAAACTACAAAATCACACAAGTGGCAATTTCACAATCGTCACATCCATAACAGAAATGTCACATCCAAAACGACACTTTTTCCTCATAAATGCAAAAATTTTAAATCAATAAAGTTTCTTCTACAGTGAGCCGACTCGTATCTGTTTGGTTTGCATTGTTTCTTTTTGGGTTGTGCAGTTTAATTGACAGAATTTCCACAAAGTATGTTGTGTATGTAAACTCATCTCTAATGCATGTTTATTTTCCTCATTTTAAGTATATATATTTTTTTACAGATTGATATTTTTCTAAACCCATAATTCTGTGGTTAGTTGTTTTGGAAAATATAAAGTATATACTATAAACTATAATATATTAAGCACATACAAAGAACAGTTGCTATTTTACATTTTAAAGTATACTCTCATTAATGTACTCATTCATATTAGGGTTGCACGTTATTGAAAAACTGACATTGCGATATTTTATTTATATATTTCTGCGATATGTATTGCGATATGAATATAATTTCACAATATGACTTAAGTAACTGGTAAGAATTCACAATTTTACATTGATTGGGATGATTTTGTAGGGGAGTGCATCTGCATAAAATATATCCAAAAAATGTACATAAAAAATGTAATAAAAACTATTTAAGCACAGATAAAAACTAAATAAACAGTGCTTTGTGGTTTTTGGTGGACTATTACAATATTGAGGTGAAGAAATTTGTACACTCTCAGAAATACAGGTACACAAGCTGTCACTGGGGTGGTACCTTTTCAAAAGGTACAAATTTGCACTTAAAGGGTCCATATTGGTACCTCAAAAGTATATAATAGTACCTACAATTTTTAAGAGGAACATTTTTGTACTTTTTAGGTACTAATATATACCCTTGAGGTATTAATATGGACCTTGTAGGTGCAAATTTGTACCTTTTGAAAAGGTTCCACCCCAGTGACACCTTTATTTCTGAGAGTGTATAGTAATCATTTGATAAATAATTAAGCTCAATTAATCTTTGGTAAAGCGACAAACTTTATAATTTCTTGTTTCCAAATGGTTTGAATATGCTTTAAAACAGTCACAGGCTTAAAAAAGAGATCCAAGTAAAAAAACAATTACACTAATAGATGATGGTTGAAATTCTAAATGATTTAACCGATCATGTGTACTGAACTGTGATTTAAAAAAAAATTAAAAATTGTTGTTAATTATAATCTCAACTCAACATTGCACGTCCTGCGATGTGACTATTGTTGATGCGCACATTGCGATATCGATGCTGAAACGATATATCTTGCAGCCCTAATTCATATGTGATCTTATTTTTTACTTTATTTAGAACTTCAGGGCAAATATTTGATAAAAAATGTTGAAATATAATATAAATACTAATCAAATATTAAAACATTGTTTGTTGAATGTTGAAATTATTCAATAAAATGCAAAATTTAAATACTGTTCTTTTTAAAGATTGCTACTTTCTCACAATACTGTTATTTATATTTCTGTCTGGATCCCCGTTATGGTGTCTACTATTGCACTAATTAAAATTATGAAAGGTATTACCATAAATAATATATTTTATAACACCATGAAATAAACAATAGAGCTTAATTTGAAACAGTTTATGTTGTCCATATATGATTTATGTCATCATTTGACAGCCTTATGTTACAGGTTTCAGCTTTCTTCAAAATTGCTTAAACACTTATTTAGCATATAAACAGAATAAACAAACTCATAAATGTTTGGAACCGATAGATTTTTGCGTGAACTTTCCCTTTTAAGTATTCAGTTTAGAGTTGCTAGTTACTTTAACGCGCATCTAATATTTTTTATGTTGTTTCCTAAACAGATTTACTGTATGAAGTAAGATCTGCCCTCTGCAGTATGCCATGACACGACAAATAAGGTCAGTAGTTACTCTGTGAATGTGGAACCATGACATATAGACCATTTTAAGCGATGTAAACAATAAGTCCTAACATATTTCCTGTTTCACATTTAGAATTTCCTTAGATACAGAGAATCCTAAAAGGTCTACATATTGATAAATAATGTTATGACAAGTGTTTTAATGTTATGTTATGATTGCATTGCCCCTTGTTATAGTTATGAAATAGTCTGATAACAAGAAGGAAATGTTCATGGGTCAATGACATCACCTGATTGAAATGATCTATAGCAGGGGTGTCCAAACTCGGTCCTGGAGGGCCGATGTCCTGCATAGCTTAGCTCCAACTTCCTTCAACACACCTGCCTGGAAGTTTCTAATACACCTAGAAGGAGCTTGATTAGCTGGTTCAGGTGTGTTTAATTAGGGTTGGAACTAAAATATGCAGGACACCGGCCCTCCAGGACCGAGTTTGGACATCCCTGGTCTATACAAATATTATCCATCATAACACATTTTTTAGAATGCCAAAATGACCAGTCAGCATCCAGTTGAAACTTTTGCTATATAATTAATGTCTACTGTATATGTCAGTTTATAAATGTTTTAAATTATTATTATTATTATTATTATTATTATTATTATTATTATTATTATAAGTGAAGTTGTTTAGAATAGTAACATTTGGACTTTTTGTTCAGTCCTTTAATATTAAACTCTCAATTTTGGGGGGGAGTAAGAAAAGACCAAAATAAGATGGCAGGGAGAAATTGGTCACAGACAATACTTTAATTAAATATTATGTAAAATGAACAACTTTGTACAATAAAATGTAGAAATGTGGCCATAAAACAACTCAAATGAAACATACATGAGCCAGAAAAAAAGGCATTTGTTCTTTACAGAGCTTGTGTTTGGTGAAGTCTTCGTCGTGTGGTACTTAATTAGACTAAAAGACAAAAGCAGATCGCAGAAATGATGAAATCCGCAAATGCGCTTCACATAACCTTGGCTTTTTCTTACTTTCAGGGTGACCTCATGGGCTCCTCCACTTGGCCGAGCTTTGTTGAGCCATCACAAAGCAAATACATTGTACATTCATCATTTCTTTCTTTCTACAGCTGCCTTTGCTTCCTGCAGCTAAAGGAAACTTGTGTGCCGACTGCCAAGAGGAAACATCCGCTTTTGGTATGAAACAGAAAGAACATTACAACATTTACAAAGCCTGAAGTGCAAAAGAAATAGAGCTCAAAAATGAAAGCCTCCGATTCCAAAAAAATAGATAAATCAAATCATAAAAAAAAGAATCATTTGCGGATTTTGGCACGACTCGGAAAATTAAAAAATTATTATTGATAGAGAAGAAGTAGGTGATAATGATTTCGGCTATGCTACCGTGTCATGAGTTACTTACAAAATGAGATTTACAATATAGAACATCTTCATCTTTGTTGTCCATATATGATACAAAAACTAAATTTTCATTTGTTTTCATTCCCTTTGAATGCTGTTAGACTCGAGGGAATAGGGTGAAATTAATGTTAAAGACAAACTGACAAAATAGTCCGAAAAAGATGAGGGGTCACAATAATTATTTTTTATTTTAGTAAAAAAATGTTTGTGCTTTTTACACCATTGATCTGAATGGAATAATGAGATTCACTGTGGTGCATGTTTGTCATTAAAACAGCAGAAAGGTTTCTCTCATGAGATTCACTGGGAAGCCTTTTTTTTTTCTGACATATTTTAATAAACATTAGTAACTGATGTATATTTCCATTGCAGATATTTTTTTTTTCCTTTCCTTTTTTTCATTCTTGATCCCTGTAAACATGGTTGAGTTATGTGGCAAAGTCATGGTGGCAGGTAAAAATGACTTTTTTTTTTCTTTTTTTTTTTACATTCTACAAAAACAAAATTTACAACCACAATTGGATTTCCCCCCCGGGGCGGCTTGACATGCACTTTATCTACTAATATTATTACAGCCAGGTGACACAAACAATTTATTTGACTATACAACAAACAGTTTTCTTTCAAAAAAAGATACTTTTTTCAGATAACTTAAAAATGAATATAAAAATAAAGAATGGATTTGACTGCTCCTCAAACAAACCAACAAACAAACAAAAATCGATGGAAAGTCTGATGACATTAAAAAGAAATTCTGAATTACAAATGAAATGCGCAGACGATACAATCTATCGGTACAAAACATCGAATGTAGGCGATAATTCTTGGCTAAACCTTCATCGTAATTTCGGCCATCCAAAACAATACATGTGAGATCAACCAAAGCAAAAACGAACCAATGGAAAGCAATATACAAAATTCCAAAGACAATTTCAAAGATAAATACAATATTTATAATTGATATGTTACAAAAAATTCCCTTAGTGACCGCAAGTGTTTGTGTGAAAGTGTTGCAATGTATAAGACAATTTTACTCCTAACTGTAGGAATAAAACTCTGTACTAAATATTTAAGTGAATCTGGAAAATTCAAGACAAGTGTATAAATATTTAGCTACAACTTTGGCAAAATCACAAAAGTCTACAATTGTATAACCACATACAAAACACATTAGGGAGTAAGGAGCTAGAGGTATAAGGACAACTTTCTGGTACAAGAAACAGACTTCACAGTAGCCTAAGAATGCAATAGTATACAGTGCTAGCAAAAAGTTGAAAAACATTGCAGATCACACTCGCTTTACAGGAAGCTTTAGCAGTGGAAATGTTTTCTTTTTTTGTTCGTTTTTTCCTCTTTTTTTAACCAACAGACAGTAGCGCTTCGTCTCTGTTAGTGTGCTTGTTGAAGGCAAGAGAAGAATTTTCGCAATATCAAAGTTACATTTCTACCTACAATAAGTTACAAAGTTCATTTCTGCCAAATGAACTGAAAGTTCCGTTCATTCTTCCTTGCCTTTCTTTTTGATTTATAAATCATATATCTTATATTATTTCCAGTTTATTGGCTCTGTATATATTGGCCCCCTTTTATTACCACAATCAAAAAAGAAAAAAAAAAAAGAAATAAAAAAGGAAAATGAATTCACATTATGAAGATGTGCGGCGGCAGCACATCGGTGAAAGAGAAACATTCTTACACATTTTTTTTCCTGTTATCAGTGTTTTCATCAAATGGCATATCCACAATGTTTCTTCCCACACATAGCAAGAACTAGCCAAGATTAAACCAGAAATGTTTATACAAAATAGGTACATTTGCTCTTTTTTTTTTCTTTTCCTTTTCCAGATCGTGAAAATATGACAAGAGATTCAGTCAATAAAATGAAAGTGTTCATGACCAAGTCGCTTGCATTTTGATTTCCAATAAACTTTGAAACAAAGTGTCTTTTTCCAACAGAAGTGGCTGCTGATTAACTTCATGACGAATGACGGCTTCGAGGAAGATCCTCCATACAACAACATACTACGCTTCGTTCTCAGCGAAGAGACTGCTGCTTTACAATGGAAGGGAGTGCAATTTACATGGGGGGAACCACCAGTCCGGACATGGCTGAAAGAGAAAGAGAAACAATTTTAGCACGGGAGGTCCCGAGACGCCGCACAGAACACAAAAAAGAACACTGAAGTAAGTGTGTCACTCGCATTTCACAAAATACTCGACTCGAAAGGCGCTGGGGATGTTTGCAAAATGGAGGCTGTTGCTGAGGGGGGAGGGTTCGGGAGTGATTGAGTGAAATGTGCTTTACCAACAAGACGTGCTGGAAAGACTTCACTTTTTGAAAGAGGAGCTTTCTGACATTTTGAGGAGAAAGCATCCTGGCTCCCACATGTGTGATATTTCTCTTAGCGTTTTGTTAATGGCAAACAGTGGGCCAGACTCCCAGGAGAGGGTCCCTGCTGACAGCCGAGAAACAACACGGTCACTTCTGCTAACGTCACGTAGACCCGCGGTCTCCCCTCCTCAGTCAGCAACCAGACACCCCTTGGCTTTGCCCAAATTGAAATCTTCGCCTCGCTCCCTCCTGCCATTACCGGAGCCGAATAGATGCTGGAAAACCATTTGCATTCTTCTGTCAGCCCCTATTTGGTTCCCTTAGCGTGACATCTAAAGAAGGCTGGACTAGGCCGTCGTAGGCCCGCCCAATCGCAAAGATTGATGCACTCGCTCGTTTCCGCAATTAGGTGTCTAGTGAAGTGCCAAGGGAGGGGAAAACAGGAAGAAAGCTCTTTTGCCACTTTCAACTTATTTGTAGAGTCATGCTTGGAGTGCTTTTAAGTTTGCCAAGGCATCTGATGTTGTGGCATTCCTCATTAATTTCTGCAAACCACATATTAATAAGTAGACGCATGTAGCGGCATGAACTTTAATTTCTCAGTTCATTAGGTCTAACATTATTAATCTCGCTTGTGCACGCTATGGCTAAAACATGTTTTCAAAGCAAACAACTGGGCCGTGACGGAGAGCAAATACGAGCGCACTAAACAGCCAGAGTAAGTCTTTAATTTGCCAAACGACGCCGCCCTGCCGAGAATACGGTGAGCTCTTTCGCTCTCGCTCTTTCTTTTTATAATCACATTCAACCTGGGTTATAATCACTTCTTCTGCTGTCGAGCTCCTCTCTGGCGCTGTTATTTGACGTCGGGTGAGCGAGCACGGCAAGGCGTTAACATTTCTGCCCTTTCAGATCCCAACTATTGTAGGAAGCATCAATTTTTTACTTGCTACAGTATTCTGAGGACCTTGTACAGGTAAAGAGAAAGCAGGGAGATCATTACATACATTCAACTCGGCTCGAACGAGACGCTGAATAATAAAGGAGTGTCAATTTGATTTGCGCAAGATATTTCCGAATTATTGCAATCCCAGCCACTCGAGTATGCAATCTCATGAGACACTTAACTTTGCTTAATCATTAATGAAAGATAAATAAATCAATAAACACACCCACACATGCACATGCATTCCACATGCCCACATGCATAATGCGTTCTTGCACTTATCCGACCACTCATCCGTCCATCCATCCGCCCATCCACGCACGAATGCATAATTGATGCGGGCGGGAGGCCATGTTCGTTAAGCCGCGGGGATGGCGGATGGGTGGCGCTCTGGGTACCAGAGTGCAATAATGCGACCCAACAGGTGAGGCAACTGCAGGGCGTTCTAAAAGCAGGGAGTCGGCTCTCACCTTGAAGTCCATTGCCATTTGCACTGGTGCAAGAAGGAGGTGGAGATGCTTGGGGCCTGACAACTGGAGCAAAGGCGCTTTTTTGTTTCACTGCAGAGATGACATTGGCAGGTGAGAATGAGAAAATGCCGTGTGTACTGCTACAGTTTGAAGAGAGGCTGACCGAAGAGGCTGCCATGGTAGGGCTCGACGGAACTACTGCAACAAAGCAGACATAGTCACCACTCAGAGAGAGTTCACTTCTTACAGACGAAGAGTCAGAGAGCCGGGCCTCGCCTCTTTTTGAAATCATATTCATGGAATGGAAACAAATCAGGGAGAAATGGTTATGAGGGAAAAATTTGGGTCATTTTTTGGGGGGGGGACTAAAACAAACGAGCAAATCAATCAGGTAAATGGAGTTGAAATGGGATGAGAGATGTCCTGCCTGGGCCACTTTCTGGATAATAGGCGTTCTTATCGACTCTGATTGGGTCACTTTGCCGAAAACATTTGAGATTTTAAATTGTCTTTTTATTTTTTTTGATTTAGAGTGCTGTTTTGGTGGCCTGCTTTATAATTGCAGTTTTTTTTTTTGTTTTGTTTCAATCAGCTGCTTTGATTGGTCGGATTTGCTAAATGTCTCGGTTGTTCAGCCTCCAGAGTCACCCCTCCTTTTATCCAGTAGCACACATTCCCAAAAGGTAACAAAACAAACCAACACACAAACAACCAACAGAACAACAACAAAGGAGTGTCGAAAAGAAAGGGAAGCACAGGTGGGGACAGAGAGAGCAGGGAGCTCGTCATTACCTTGATACTTACTGCCGTAGGGAGAGTTTGCAGAGGAGCCATTCAAGAAGCCCGGTGAACTAGGTACACCAAGGTTGGGCATCCCTGTGTTGCCGTAGCCGTTCATGCTGTTGCTGACGGTGTTGTAGTTGGACTGCTGCGGGGTGCTGCTAGGCACGTAACCGCGAGGTGACACACTGCTCGTGTTGCGACTGTAGCCCACTGTGGATAGAAAGACTTTGGTTAAAAGATGCCACTGTGCAACTTGTATAATAATCTTGTAATTATGTACAACAATTTGGACCAATTTATAAGCATGTGTGTTTATTTCAAATTGAAATGTATGCATTCATGTTCTTTCGGCTTAGTTCCTGATTTATTAGTGGACTGAACCGCCAGCTACTCTTGTATATGTTTTACACAGTGGATGCCCTTCCAGCCACAACCCAGATCCATACTGGGAAACACCAATGCACTTTGGACTGTGACAGAAACCTGAGAGAATGCCCTTCCAGCTGTAACCCAGAACTGGGAAACAGAACTGGGAAGTTTACCCAATTCACCTATAGCACATGTGTTTGGACTGTGGCGGAAACCGGAGCACCCGGAGGTACCCATGCCAATACGAGTAGAACATTCAAACTCCATACAGAAACGACAACTGGTCCAGCCAGGCCTCGAACCAGTGACCTTCTTGCTGTGAGATGACAGTGCAAAAAACTGAGCCACCGTGCCGCCCACCAATTGAAATATATTTATTTGAAAACCCTAAACATGTTGTACTACCATTCCTTTACCTTGACTATTTTTTTCAAAAGGATTTGTACAGTACTGTGTAGTACGACTCAATCTGTTAAAGTTGCCTTTCCACACAGCTGTGCGATAAATTCACCTCCATGTATGTAAGGAGGATATTCAGCGTCCTAGTGTGTATTCCGGTGTGATTTTTCTCTGTCCTGACCTGAGTGGAGGCAACAATGGAACAGGTGTAAACCTATTATCAGTACACTGGCTAAATGCAGTGTGTGAGATAGCGCTGCGTGTTCTGGCAGGCTGGCAGCAGAGAGATGGCGACAGGGTCAGGCACCTCCTGGGATCTATGCTATACACAGCCAGGAGAGATAAAGCTGCAGCCGGCCTGTGCCATGATTCATGCTGCTAGCAGATTGCTAATGTTTGCTAATCGTTGCAAGCATTTTCTACCTACGTATATAACTCATTTTGTGATTCAAGGATGAATAACTAAAGTGTTTAGCAGGTTCTTTAGCCAGGCCATGCTGCTTAGGCAAGTCTGTTTGGATCATTTTGGAGGGGTTTTGGACACCGGTCAGTTTGAGAAATCTTTTTTTTTTCTGTAGAGTTGTGCTAATTCCATTTGTCGACGCGTACCTTGTGAGGTCTCTGACACATTGACAGCAAGCTGACTGCTGAATGAGTTGACTCCCATCATTCCACCGTGAGAGGCTGTGTTGGCAAGGGACGGGATCTGGTTGTGGTTACGTGGCACACTGTACAAAGCCTCTGCGATATCTGCAGCCCTCTTCAGGATGATCTCCTACCACACAGAAAGAGACAAACAGGAGAGTTATTTGTACATTCTCAAAGCTATTCCTTGGGCCTTGTTCTTGAACATGCAGTTTAGGAAAAATGGAACATTTACAAAACACACACACACATATATATATATATATATACAGACACATAAATATGTATTTTTTCTGTTGGTAAAAATACATGACAGCATGTTTGCATCTGTTTCGCAATAGTTGTATTGCAATGTCTTCACCTCTGTGCTACTCGGCTAGGGGAAAATAATGTAATGGATCATTTCTTCTGAATATGTATTAGACCTCTCAAGCATAGCTGGACCGCTATGTGGAATATATTCTAGAAGTGCACCTTTTAGGGCCAAGTTCAAGGTTATCCTCCCATTTAAATAAGCCTGTATATGGCTGTGTGCATGTGTTTTGAGTGATTAACTCGTCACTTTGCACCAAAAGTCGCAGCCATGAATGAAATTGTGAAGAAGAAAAAAAGCTTTCACCCAGCTACAGTACAAAGGCCCCCAGCAAGCTTTGAAACATACAGGAATGTTGCAAAAGGAGGCAAATGCTGATTTAATTACTGCCACCATGCAAAGGAAAGGAAAAGCAAAGGTGCTTCATTAGCATGAGTTTGTACCTGGTTGTTGTGTGGCATCCCGTACAGCGCTTCCACAAGGTCAGCGGCTCTCTTTAGCAACACCTCCTGCAATATGCACGCAGAATGCAACATAATCAGTCATAAAGACATATAAACACCATCAACTAGTGCATTGCACATGAACAATAAGCAAGCATGTGGGTCTAGGTAAATTATAAGCCTTTTATCTCTGGTTTGGGGGAAAATACACAAGCTGACGAGTGGAAATAAACCATTTTTTAATTATATTTTATCGAATGCGTTTTTATTTCTTAGTCACATTTCATTTGACTTAGTTAGACTAGTGAAGTGATGTGTAACTTAAGCTAAATGAGTCAACATAAGGCCCTGTGTGTATTAAACAAACAAACACTAGCACGCGGCACTGAGTCAAACACAAACGCCACGTTCGGCTGCTAATTCCACGCACTTTAGCTCAGAAGAACAATGAGTCATTTTCCATATCTTAATTAAACTGGCAGAGTCCTCAAAGACAACATCTCACCCCTAATTCGTGCCCCAAATTTGCAGAAGAGTTCAATGCCCATTCCTCTTTCTTCAGGACAATAAAGTGAATTAGCTCGGGTTAATCTAGTTCTTTCATAATGACATTAGGAAATTTTTCAATTAACCCTCTTTCTCTGGCTGTTGTAAAGGACTTCATAAACGACTTCCTCTCTAGAGCAGGCTGAGAGGCTGTGCCCTGGGACACGGATGCAGGGAACTCTTGCTTATCCCTGGCTGCAAGCTTTCCAACACTTCTAACACAACACGGATTAACCTGCCGCTTATTTTCCCTTCAAAAATCAGACCTAAGCTGCCAATAAGGGGCATAGGGCCATGTCTTCCAAGCACTTTGTGAGGGCTGCTTGCTTGTTTTCATCGAAAAAGATATACAAGAGTTATGTTTTGAGTAATAACATATTATTGCTCCTTTTTTGTAAGATCTGCTGACTGATCAGATTGCAGGTCCACATGCACTGCTTTGTCCTTGCATAGAGTAACTTCATCATGGCTCGATGGCTATTTCATTCCCATGCACAAGCGCCATGTTGGATCTGTATATATCAAGATTAATCACAGGCCGGTGCGTTTTATAAAGACGCATTGCAAACCTGAGTCTAAACAGATGACTGGTTTTTCAAATGGGCATTTAGGTCTGAAATTGGGGGGCTCTGTTTCATGTCGCATGCATCTAGTTTGCATACAAATAAAGAATTACACTTGTCGTTCGGCAGGTAGTGTCAATGGAAGGCCCAGCTGTCCTACTCTGACTCTCAGCTCTCTCTCTCTCTAAGCAAGATTAAGTGTTTTTCTGAGCCGCTAATAATTACTCATCATCTCAGTCATCATACCACAAGACGTCTTACATGCCTCCCAATTTCACCCAACGATTATCGCAATTAACGTCGCAGAACCTCGCCTCGGCCGACACCTACTTGAACTTCTCGTCCATCTTGCGGCAAGATGTAAGGATAGTTTAAGAAAAGGATCTCAAATAGAATCTGTCAATTGCTGCACGGTGTATTTGCTAATGAACCGGATTTAAAGGCGCACATTGAAGTGCATGTCAAATGTGTCAGCCAATCAGCACAGAGGACGTGAATGAGTTTGTTTTGTTCCAGCATGCCCCTCTCATCCACTCGGCCTCATGCTGAGAATATGATTAGCGGTGAGCGGTGTTCGAAAAGCATTTCCATGTAAATTTCAGAGCGGCGGCGTTAAGTGTAATTGACTCCCCTTCTTTTTTTTCGCATCGACACAAGACTCCAGGTTAGACCGGGAACTATTTAAGCCTGAAACGATCCCAGGGCTTGTTTCGTGACAAATGCGAGGGCTTATTATTACAAGAGCTCATTGTTCCGCCGGTGGACGAGAATCGTTTAAATGGGAAACTTGTTATTATCACTCTTGAATATTGTGAGTGGTATATATCACCACTGTTAAAGAAGCCAAGTGAGGTGAGGGGCTGGAGGTGCTAATGTCATTATAAAAGTGTAAAGCAATTATTCTGTTAGTTCTTGCCTGAGGTGATGAATACATTCAGAAGTGCGGGGCCAATGCGTGTAGCTACCTCGCAAAAGCCGAGAGAGAGAAGATGAATTTTAATGCATGGGTAATTGCTCAACTTGAATGCATTTCTAATAATTTTTCTTGTATATTAGATTGAACGGGAAGCGGAATAGATTGGTGTTTGCGAGCTGAAACAGGACGGCGAGGCTAATGGAACTGATGAATGCGACAATACGACTGACAGGTTACCACTATATGATTCGTAATAAAGATTATTTGATGGCACGTAAGTGAATGTATAGGGCCTGATCGGATTTTCCTTTCAGTGTTTGTCTTGACTTTATATCGAGACAAATGGATGACACTGATTTCAAACAAGGACTTAAAAGAAAGAGGATTGGAAGGTCCCTTTAGCAATCTCCTGCCTCATCACATGAGTGACTTCACATATTGCTTTTTACTCTCTCTTGCCGTCTTCATATATAAACGCGTTCGCTACTTACCCCTCCCTTTAGATCAAGCAGCAAATTTTGATCAGATCTAAAATTAAGGAGGTAGACTGCAATTTTGAGCAGCTTGTAGTCTGAATATGTTATGGGTTTCAACGGATTGCTGTCCTGCCATGGTCTCCTATTAGAACTTGTACATTTCGAATTCCTGGCTAAAAATAAGGATGAAAAAATCTATATCAGGGGCGTATCATCAACTCTACAGCAGAGTGGAGCGGGTGAGCATGAGTGTGACGGCTTTACCCTATTGCTAACATACTGTGTGTACATCCCTCCCCCCGAAAGCTCTTATTACGACAGTCTGTCTCCTGCCCATAACATCTAATGCAGCCGCTCCTCCCAGACGCTCTACCTCTTATTGAGAATATGTGTAAGGGTCAATTGCTGCTTTGCGTGGAGCTGGCTGTGACCCTCGAATGCGATAGAGGTGCAGACGGCTGCGGTAACTATGATGAATCACTTGGCACTTTCATTTACATGCTGCTGAACTCACATTTGGGTCCATTAGAAGCCAAAATCAAATATTTATGTTGTTTATTGGAACTGCTCTGGTGTGATGGCCCTGTGTTGAGGGTTTACCTGAATTTGAAATGAGTGAAATTGCATGCACTTGAGAGAGAAAAAAAGCTGTTTTCATCACGGTTTTGTTATTTATGCTGCTGTTTTTCTTTTTAATATAAGGATAAACCTTGTTTGATATTGGTCACATAACTATAGATGAATATTAAAAGATAATAAAATATATATTTACGCCAGACTTCTGCAAAATATAAAAGAAAAAAAAATGGATTCAGAAATGCTTGGTGTTAGGCAGGCTTTTTTAATATAATGGATAGTTTAAAGCATTTACTGGAATGAGATTTCCTGTCCAGATATTGGCCTCCACAGAGACAGAGAGCCAAGTGTAATTGAAACACATCATGTGGCGCAGGGCAGAGTCTCACAAATTCTTAGTTTGGTGCGTGTCCGCGGGACGCTAGCGCTGAGACCACGCCATTTCAGAGCTGTTCAGCGCAAGTTAATGATATCGGCTGCTCCCATGCTGGGCTTTAATAGATATTTGTATGATATCTGTTATTAGGCCTCCGTGGTGGTCAACCCGCGCCGAGCACCCATGAACAGGGTACAAAATAATCTCTTAACATATTATTAAGAAAAGCCCTCGGCGTCGCACTGCTCTCAGATGGGAAATTAGCACGTTTTCTATTAGCCAGGCACAAGTCATAGATCCTATCAAAGCCAAATGAGCAGAAAAAAAGAACAAATCAAAGAATAGGAAACAGAAAAGGTCCGACTGGAATGCTTTGTCTTTCATGTCACACATCAAAACAACAGAACTGTGATACGTGTCGACCACATGGGAACCGCAGGCAAACTGCATGATTTGTGGAATTTAGGCGGGGGGAAAATAAATAAATGGAGCTAAAAAGCCCAGAAAGAGGGCTTGCCCATATTAACGTGTGCAAAACTCATTTATTAACCTGCTAAGACAAGGACTTTTAACGGGAAGCTCTGTAAACAAAAGATTAAACTGGATCTAGCTTTGGAAAATGAAAGGAAAACAAGACCAAAATAATCACACATCTGAAAAAGGCCTCCGCTTAGATTACAATCGCCACTGCCTACTGGGGTGGAAAAACACTTAATTGAACCATTTCGATGGGCTGAAAGTTTGCGCGATTCGGGCGGAATCCAAACACGCCGGATTGCATAGTGATGACTTGCCAAAAAGCGATTGTATGCGTTTGCTCATCTAGCCAGTGAATTGTTTCCCCATTTTGACATTTCTATGATAAATAGCTGCTTCACACAAGCGCACACACATGATCACTGACCTTGGGCAACCTCTCCGGATCACCTGGATGTCTGGGAATGACCTTCTGCAGTCTCTGGAAGCCGTAGTCAATAGTTGGTTCGTTCAGTGCTAAACCGCAAAAACGAGAAAAGCCATCGGTTAGCATCCTGCCCAGGCAAAACAAATGAAGAGATTTGTGTTTTCATATGCGCCATCATAAATGTTATTACATTCGCTCCTGCACCCGTCATGCATTTTTTCCAGATAGGTCTGAGCATTTGAATAAAAGGTAATAACGTGGTGTGAAATACTCCATGTAGAGCCACATCTATAACCTCTCCTGTTTGGGAAAAAAAACCGAGGGCTATAATTGATCAGATAAATTTAAAGAAGTTTGCGGATGCATTATGAACGAAACAGTCATGGCGATACAAACATTCACGCCTGATTGCGACTGTCAACCTTGTGAAGTCTGCATCAGTCCCACTTCCTGAAGCACCCACTGGATTTATGGGCAACGGGCAATGATGACATATGTCTGGCTATTGCAACCCTTCAGATTTATCCCTCTTTCTTGCACTCTCTTCGCCATCGTGCGCTAAAGCAAAGCAGGCAGGAGGAACACTTCATCTTATGGAGCTTTAATAATCTGTGAATGGTTGACTACAAACTGATGTAGGGCGCTATCATTTCACAGCTGTGCCGGGGCTGGCCTCATGAAATTGCTGGCCACAAATAGTAATTAATCTTTTCTTTCACACACACATACGCCGCACACACACACACACACATGTTCCCTCCCTCTCAAATTGGAATTTTGAGTATGAAGTGCTCCGGTTATAAATCAGACAGAGCTGCTCCCTATACAAGTGCATGAATCATAATCTCAACTTCCTGCTACTGCATGCATTGTGTTTAACAAGCTTTAGAAGAGTGCATGGAGGTCTATTACAGACACGCTGGACTTTAAGCATGTGGAACAAATATGAACATCAGGACATGATGTTACACTCTAGGGTGTAGTGTAACATTTTTTTAATTGTTTTAGATGCATGTTTAATTACCCCCCCCCCCCCCCCCCCCCCCCGATTAATTTTGATATAACAATACATAAGACAAGATTTAATAATAGTTCCAATTTAATGTGGCTAATTAGTAGTCTAATGCCTGATTCACAACGTTAACACTTCCCATTCCCTTTGAATGAGTGACGTCAAGCGTTGCCGAACTGAATTGTGGATTCATCGGCAGCGCTTCAGCTGCGTTGCTCGCAGCAGAAAGTGGGAATTTTTTCTACTTTTTAAGTGCCAATGGAAGTGTCAGCCAATCAGATCACTTTATGCAAATACCCCAGCTCAGACAGTAACCAGTTGTGGTCTAATTTCATTGGCTGACGATGCTATGACGATCACGTAAACCACAACTTTAGACATGTTCTTCGTCAAGTGTTGACGTTGAAGCCAATGTGAATCAGGTGTAATGATTTAGTCCCTAAAAATAGTTTCAATTAAATTTTTTAACGCTGTCGCCTCACAGCAAGAAGGTCACTGGTTCGAGAGCTGGCTGGGTCAGTTGGCATTTCTGTGTGGAGTTTGAAAGTTCTCCCCGCGTTGGTGTGGGTTTGTTCCGGTTTCCACCACAGTCCAAATACATGCGATATAGATGAATTGGGCAAGCTAAATTGGCCGTAGTGTATGTGTGTATGTTTTGGTCCTCTAGATTGGGGGTTGAGCGGTGGGCTAACAACTCACCTCATAAAAACTAGATGTTATGAAACACCAATATGGTGCAGCTAAAATATCAACTTTGATATAAATGGCCCTGGGAGTAAGTAAGTATGTGATTATTATATATGTCTTCAGAGGCTGGGACCCATTGACTTCTATTTTCTACTATGGAAGTAGCAAGTTCAAATTTTTTAAGATTTCTGCAGAGAATTTTGTAAAAAATCTGCAAATTTATGTGGAATTATTGGAGTATCATAACTTAAAACTTAATATATGAAATACAAAAAAAATAGCTTTTTAACTTTAATGTTTACAATGCAAATCCATCTAGATCCACTTATTTGTTAAACAAAGAAAGTCTGTCATATAATGCATCTACTAAAAGACAGAAAATATTACTTTACAAACTGTACTGTAAGAAAATTAAATGAACACTTTCATTTTAGTCAAATAATATTACTGTAAGTAATTTAAATTAACAAACATTTACACAAGTAAGTAAATAGACTCAATGATGGGCTAAAAATCTGACTTAAAATCTGAAGCGCAGATTCCTTGTGGCCCTACCAATAACATAATA
Source organism: Danio tinwini (assembly GCA_903798205.1). Classification (NCBI taxonomy): domain Eukaryota; kingdom Metazoa; phylum Chordata; class Actinopteri; order Cypriniformes; family Danionidae; genus Danio; species Danio tinwini. The sequence continues at coordinate 9,468,104 of CAIGQZ010000217.1, read as the reverse complement.
ATGCTTTCAAGTAAGCTTCCTGAACAAAACTATCATTGCTCACCAATAAATATAATCCTAACATCAAACTTACACACACACAAAATCTTATTTAAAATGAGCTGAAACGACAGAATTATTGAGATTTTGTTTGGACGACTTAATTTTTTTATGTTTAATCCACTTAAATTTGTTAAGTCTGTTAAGTTAACTTAATCGATTAGTGTTGAGACAATATGAATGAATTGTGCGGAACCCTGCATTTTTTCACAGTGTATATCATTAGCTAAGCCTACATAGAAATTAATCTTTAAAGAGATACACCGACTTTAAGGAGGAAGCCGTGACAGATAGAAGGAGCTGAAGATGCCAGCGGAACATCAGCGGAAAAGACTTATCAGACATGAATGTAGATGTCGCTGTCAGTGACGAGTCCGTATGAATCAATGCGTTTTTTTTCTTTTGAGAGATCAAATCTGTCTGTTCCCCTTACTCAGCACGCTGTTTGCTGCTGAACTCTGCTCTGAATGGAAACAGCGAGAAACGAGCTAAAGCGGAGAATGAGAGATGACAGCCAGAGAGGAGAAGATGAGCATATTAGACAGGAACTTCCTGGAAATAATTGGGTGACTTTATGATGAAGTGCTACAATTACATCTAAGTGTAGTAGGGGGTCGGCAATCTAATCAATCCAATCTGATCAATATCAAACACTGCTTGTGTTTTGGCGCACACGTGTCATGGTGTGACAGCAGTGATGCTATTTGACATGCCATCTTGCATGGCTGAAGACAAAGTAGCGTGCAGGAATCTGAAGTAAGATGTCGGCTTGTTAATAAAGCATTGATCGGGCGTATTGATTTTACATGACATGGCTTTCACAAGGATGTAGCTCTCTCTTGCACACCTTCACCTCCCCCTTCCTACCCTCCACCTTCCTGAGATGGCAGGGCGGATGTAAATGTTTGTATTACAGCACTTCATTATGCCTGGATTTGCCCATAAGAGGGTATCCATCATTTTAGCCTGTCTCTATTTTTTATGTCTGGAGTCTAGAACTACACAAATGGATCATGGACTTTGACACCGGCCCTTCAGGATGTGTATTTGCCCTGGGACGTATAATAAAAGCACCCATGACATTAAATATGGCCCGAAAGCGGCAGATTTACGGCCGTTCTGATGGCACTTTCACACAGCACAGCCCCAAGCAGCAACATGTTGTTCTGTGCTCTGACATTGAGGCTTTGCTGATGAAGGAATGTGTGCGGTTTGATAAATGTATCGGAACAGTGGGCGCTAAACGCTCTTCAGTTATTGATCTGATGCTAATGCAGTAAAAGAGGTCAGTGAGACCTTCATTAGTGCAAGACAGTCCCTCACCTCGGAGATCCTCCACCTCAAACACACCAGGAATTATTAACTACAGCTGAGCGAAAAATCACAGGGAAAACAAAAGTCGTTCATAATTTCTAGCAAAACATTAATACAATAACATTCTTGATTTGAGCAATATATCAATGCTTGCATAGATTTTTACAAATATTAAATGTATTGAAATACAGTGAAATGAAATGCTTAAACAATGCTAGTGATTTTTTTGGGTGGCAGTTTGTTTGTTACTTACTGACCCAAATAATAAAATATCCACAACGATGAGACTCTGAATTCTATGGTTCATGTGAAGGCTGATTTATACTTCTGCGTCAAGTGATTGGTGTCACCCTGCGTGATGGTGCTAGCTGGCAGTAGGTTTTTACAATCCTCTGTGACGTGTTACTTTGCGGGTGTTTTGTTTTTTCTGAACGCTACAGGTGCATCCTATATTGCATACTTATGCACTATTCTTCACTATTTTGTAGTATGAATAGTGTAGATATAAAAGAATCAGTGCACTTTAAATACCCGGATGATGCACTTATTTAACCGGTAAAATGAATTGTGTAATATTGGACACTTCACACACTCAACGGCCGCCGCTTTGCTCACGTAGCGGAAGAGGCGGAGCTTTTGGGCGCTCATGTTGGATTACTTTATTTATTTTGGATTGTGAAAGCAAAATTATCCTACGAGAGTGATTATAGCGCCTCCCGATGGTGAATATGGTTATACTCATTATTTGGTAGTTTGGTCATTTATTTCACTAATTTGGCAACCGTCAAAACATCATCAGGAAAACGGTTTGAATATCTGCTTATTAAAAAAAATGTGTTTTTCATTTGGGACGACACTATATGCGTATGCTATGCTGTTGAGTGTGTAAGTGCATAAGTACATAGTGCATAATAGGGCTGGGCGATTAATTGAAAAGTAATCCAAATCGGCATTCAGAACCTATAATCGATCTAATTTTTCCTGGACGATTTTTTCAATAACTTTTCCTACGTGTCACATGACCCCGCTCTGTTAAAGGCTGTGGCTGATTTCTATTTCTGCAGCCACTTTGCAGCCACATCTGATCTCTGGTCAAGTAGGAAGATGGACTCATTCTTGAGCCTTAATTTGCACTACATTGACGATGATTGGAAGCTGCACAAGAGATGCCTTCAGACAGCATATAAAACTTGAGGTCAATTAAATAAATGAACAAAATAATCGTTCAAATATCGTAATCGAGTTAAAATGTTCAATTAATCGAGACAATTTAGATTTTAGGCCAAACGCCCAGCCCTAGTGCATAAGTGCATAGTGTATAGTGTGCCATTTGGGACGAAGCTTACCTTAATAAACAAATAGCTAAAACTTGCTCATTAAGAGGCAGGAACCGGCGGACGTGCAGCAACATTATTCATAAGATGAACACAAAACAAAAGTTTCAATCTAGAGCTATTTTACAGAACTCGAGACTTGTAAACACTCGCATCAACGGGCTCGCAGCTCTCAGTCCCGCCCACACTGGTCACAGCTACCAAGCCGACCAATCATAAAGCTTGCGCTATGTGACATTGTGACCTGTAGTTAGATTTTTTTGAGAGGTGCTCGTCAGCATCAGCGTCAGCCATGGTGAGGGCTATGCGACCGCTCGAAGGCTTCGCCAGAGCAAATGTGTAAGTATATGTATGTGTATATGTGTAAGTCACCTAAGACAAAATTAAATATCTTGTCTCTTAGAATAGTAATACTCAATTTAAGGTATCATTTATATTCTTTACAAATGGTGCACTTAAGTGTCTTGACATATGCTACTAATAACTGTAGTACCCGTGATATTTTATTGGTCACCATGGTAAAAACCAAATAATGAGACTACAATTGTGATTACAAACAGATAAAATTGATAAAAATGACAGAAAAGTGAATGAAACGAGAAACAGATGTGGCTTTGGTGTGTGTGTGTGTGTGTGTGTGTGTGTGTGTGTGTGTGTGTGTGTGTGTGTGTGTGTGTGTATGTGTGGCAATATTAATGCTACTGAGCCAGCTGGGAAATATGGAGAACAGATTGAGCAATAACAGTTTAAATCCAGACAGACTTCTGCAAGCATCTTGCTTTCTCCTTCACTCTCATGTCACTGAACTATAAAATTCATTCTCAACATGCACGTTCTCTGTCTCTTTCTCTTTCAGCCCAGGGCTGAGGCTAAGCCCCTCCCACTGGCCTTTGAGCCAGCCCCCCAGCCCCGGGCTCGGCCAATCAATAGCACTTTCCTGTTTTAGAGCTGGGTAATTATGAGGTGGGGAGAGTAGGTGACCTTTCACCTGTTCCGCATTACTTTGCTGATATTAAGATAAATTGCCCGATTTTGGGTAAACATATGCTGCAATTCAGGCTGTCAGCGCTGGTTTGCTCAGGGATAATTTGTATTGATCTCTCCGTTTCTTCCCAATTCTGCTTACTGACCTCACGGATAATGAGAGAGAGAGAGAGTGTGTGTGTGTGTGTAAGTGCTGGATATGGCTGTAGTCACCACTGCATGAGTATCTGGAAGCCTGGCGTATGTCAGTGGTGGAGTGTTTTGCTTACGTCTTCATTTGTCATCCATTTTCTGTTTGTTTGTTCTATCCATCCGGAATGGAGTGAAGGGGGGGGGGGGTGCACGCCGTTTAGCACTCAAGCATAACTGAGCACGTTAAATCAAATCAGGCTCACGTCTCGTATGGGACCGTTATGAATTATGGAGTCGCCCGTATAAAAGCGAAATGTGCTTGCTAATGAGCTAGCATGCTTTTCGGGCCTCCGTCGAAGGGAAAGTGAATGAACAGAAGGGTTTGCATTTGATGGATGACAAATCTAAAGCTCCTTGGGCTGGTCATCATGTTTAGTTGTTTTCTTTCACCCCTCATTTGTAAAAGAGAATGTTAAGCACAATCTGCCAGGGACTTAACGTAAAACAGCCTTGATTTTACATCCAGATAGAGTCTGTGTGTGTCTACATGTCGCCTGCTCTTGTGTACTATTAGTGTGTGTGTGTGTGAGTGTGTCTCCGTATATTTCAAGACTGAGTGTTTTGACCTTGCTCTCACAGACTGTATATATTGTCATTCTTCAAAGCTGACACGCTAGAGTGCGGCAGATACTAAACTGTGACACGTTTTTATTTAGCAATAAGAGAAGCGTCCCATAGTAACATCACAGTGAAGTGACACCATCGCCATCAATCACTATAAAATGCAGCTTTGTGGATTGGCAAAGTTAAGGAATGAAGAAAACTTACTCTGGAAAAACAAGAAGTGTACATTCACATTGGTCCCGCAGAAATACAAGCTTACGTAGAAGCCGAAAAAAGTTTACTTTAAATTCAGGGACGAATATAGAATTATCTAGAAAATGTTATGTAAATGTTATGTAAGCCTTATTTGAAGATTTTGCCGTAAAGCATTCTGATTAATGAATTGATTATGGTTCATAAAATGTTGTATTTTTAAATATAATGCAATATTTAAATGATCATCTGTATTCGTTGATTGATAGCATGTTTAGGTATGATTCACATTGGAAAATACATAAAACAACAATTATATGCTTAATATGCACAGGTCTACTTCAAATTCGACTCCAATTCTTTTGATTTGGTTAATAAAACTGCTTGCATTCCAGACGTCCATTACATCCTGTGATGATGATAAGTGTGTATCTTTGGCTCTGATAATGAATGGCTTTCTGGCTGTTGCTCTCTATTACTTTGTCTAATTATCCTTAACTGCTGCGAGCTTATCTCTGCCCCACCTCCACCATCAAGAACCACTTTTCCACTTTTTTTTTTGTACTTGTACAAACACAAATCCAAAAGAAGGAACGCATGATATTTTAAAATGGAGAGAGATCTTGGATAGTTCTGTCTATCTTTGGATTGTGACAAAGTTTTTTTAAGGGAACAGAGAATGGCTGCTGTTAACACGCTCAATGAAATAAAAGCTTAGAAAGGAAATGTCTTTTAACAAGGTTTGCCCGTTGTTCCACAACTGAGCTATAGACATGCAAGAAATGGAAAAAAATGAAAGAGGGAAAGCTTCAAAGGGCAAAGAGAGTTTTTGAGTTTAATGCAGCATAATAAAAACAGGAAAACATTCATTTGTTCCAGCACAGCTGCTGGATTTTACTCTAAATGAGGTCAATTTTCATTGCAATTATGATCATCTTCCTGCAACTGCACAACTAAGAGACGTAGTAATAATTCATAAAAATTTCTTGATTAAAAACAGACTACCTGTTAAAAGGTGGATTTCTCAGAACAGGCTTGAAATATAATCTGAGAAAAGGGACTTTTTCTGTTAATGAGAGAGAGACATGCTAACTGCTGTCATTAAGACCCATACACTGTAACAGAAATCTTGCTGCCTTAAATGTTGTAGTTAAATCAAATCAAATGTTCTAATCATCTCAACTTGCATCAACCAACTTAAGTTAATCAAGATAAACTTAATTAAAATGAGTTGAAACCTGATTAACTTATTAAAATAAGTTAAAGAAACAAAAATGTTTGTTGTATTTACTTTTGGTCATAGATTTTTTTACAGTGTAGATGCGTTTTACTAGATGTGGGTCT
>CAIGQZ010000217.1:9450680-9461741 GCA_903798205.1 Danio tinwini | reverse complement strand
TTAAAATAAAAAAAATTTACAAAGCGGAGAGCCATCACCAACTAAGACTAAGTGCTATGCTTAACTCTAAAGCCCTGACTGTGTTTCTTTGATAGGTTAGATAGGTGCTAACACTGCTGATTTTCAGGATTAAAGTAGAAAAGAATGTTGAATGGACAACTAAACTAGGAGAAATTAGCTGATGGCTGACTAGTTTTGTACTATTACAGTGCTTTGAATTTCAAGCCTGATTTGAGCAAGAAAAAGTGAAAACTAGGGAAAAGTGTGGGATTCGGAGAACAGAGAGAGTCGGAGCTCTTCGACGTGGTGCTAACTTCTTCATTTTATTGCCAGCTGTCTCCAAGGAAGCTATTTCATCTCCGAGAAATTCAGATACTCCGGAAATTAAAATTTCAAAGATCTGCGGCGTGAAAAAAAAGAGTGTGGGAGAAAAAAAATCAATGGAGGCAGATCAATGCTCATAGAAATTTCATGAACTTTGAACCGATACAGGCATGATGATGAGAAAGAGAGAGAGAGAGGGGGGCCGCTCAAGCCACCGATAAAGTGTCGACAGGACAAGAGAAGCCCGGTCTCACCATCTAGGCCGTTCATATTTTATTTCCCTGACAGAAATTACGTTTCAAGTCTATTCCTGTAACAAGGAAGGTTAAAAAAGACCCCCGCCCCTCTCGATTTCTCTTTTTCTCCTCCTTTTGTCAGCATTCTTCATCCACGTGACTCTCCTCCGTAGGATCTGACTCAGATGCATCGCTTTAAGTGCTTGCCGATATCAAATCGAATTGGGATGATCTCAGACGCAAATTAATATTGTAAAATGAAGATCAATACATGGATGAAGGGAGGCAAAAAAATCGATGAGCGTTAAATTATTGCTGCATTTCGTCCTCACTTGAGATGAGTTGTGTTTTCCTCTGCCAGTCAATACTTTGGGGCTTCTCTCATTAATCTATAAATAAATTTGGCGATGAATGTGGCACGAACGGGTTAGATTCAGGTCAAAGGGCTGCAAAAAGGAAAGATGTTTGGGAACCTTAGAACACCCCATCCATCAGGACGGGTGCTAGCTACTGGAGCATGACTAATTTCTCTGACTTAGTGAGGACAAACCTATTTAAAGCTGCCAGAGGAAAAAAAAAATGGACTAAGCCAAAATAGCAACTAGCAGGGCCAATTATACCCAAATCACCCCAGTGCAACTCTCTTTAAGGAGAGAGGGTTCATTCGACCCTTCCAGCACATGCAGAGGTTGACTGAATCTTTTTTGGACCGCTGCTTATTATAGAGTTGTAGCTTGTCACAATATTGCGTTAAAATATCACCACAATCCCCAATGGTGTGACATTGCTCACAATAATGGCGCGCTCCTCTCTGAAGTAATAATATTTCTCAAAGAACTGTCTGAGAAGAAAAATTCTCATCTGCTGAGGAGGACTCATTTCTTGGTTCTAGTTATTAGCGAGCGGTTCCCCAGTACACTTGTATCATTAGACAAGAGTGCAGTGGTGAGTGGCCAGAGGTTTTTCTCCTTTCACATTCTCCATAGGCATTCCCATTGAAAGGTATAAAAAAAAGATTAAAATGTATATAATGTAGAACTTTATAATCGTGGACAAAAAGGTGCATGAAGAAAGGTTCCTTTTTAATTCATGGGTGTGTTGATTCGTTCACAAACCCTTAGAAAACGAACTGCATTTGAAAATGAATGGATTTATTCTATTACAAGCTTTTCGAGCACTCTTTTAATCGTGTAGGACAGCTTGTTGAACTTGATGTAGTGAACATAATGGAGACGAATAGAGGAAAACAACTCCTGGACTGCGTTCAAACACCTATGTTTACATTTCCTCCCTGCTACTGATTACTTTTGCTACTGAGTGTGTGTGTGTGTGTGTGTGTGTGTTTGCATGTGTGTGTCTGCTGTCCTATCAGATACAGCTCGTGCTCGGTGAGGCCAAAGGCAGTGGGTGGGGACGAGTGTCTGATGGACAGATAGCCCAGTGCAAACGGCTAGCTGATAATTCGCTGATATGCTGTTTCATGTGCCAGCGTTTAGATTTGTTTACCATCTTTCCTGTTTTTAACCGCCCCCTCCCCATCTGCTTACAAAGACCCCACTAGAAGATTGTCCCAGTAATAGACTTCCTCGACAAGTGGACGGTTCTTTTGAAGTAGACAAGAGCGGAAGTACTGAAGGGAGATGAACAGGGAAAAAAATCCACTCTTTACAATTTTAAACACTTGCGTCAGAGGTTAATTGCCTCTAAATGTCAGTAATTAGTCTAATGAAGACCTGCGTTTGGTTCCAGTGCATGCGTGCCAGGATCTAGATGGGCATCTTTAACGCAGCAGCGGGCCAAGTGAGTGAAGGGGCGAGATGACCTCTTTGTCCTTTTGTGCTATGATAAATGACCGTCTCCTCCTCTGTGCGTTTTGTCAGTTTCGGCGCAGTTGAGTCGATACCTTCACCTTGACAAGGAAACTTTGTGATTTATCAGGGCCGCCAGCCAATCAACAGGCCGGGAGCTCGGAGCCCTTGGAGAGCCTTGAGAGCATGCTGTGGTCAAAGTCTCGGGGAGCTGAATGGGGCGAAGTTGTCACCGGCGTGATAGACAAATGAGTCTCGTTAGAAGTGGCCAAAAAAGCAGGGAGGGGTCTTGAGATTGAGAGGGAAAAAGCGAGGAATAGGAAGCAAAAAAAAATGCTTGACTCGTACTAATAACGGAAAGAGTCCAGAGTGGTCGCGGCGGGTTAAAAGATGAAGCACCCTGTCACGCCGCAGGTTTGGAAATTAGCAAATAATGTTCCCGAGTGCTGATAAATGTTTGACGGGCCTCCCTCGCAAATCATTTTTTAACATTTTGATGCATGTCTACAATCCCATCGGAGGAAAGGAAAAGTTTACTGGCCCTCGAATGTGCCGTGACAAATGAAGGCCGGTAAGTGTACGATTTCTGTATGAAGTATAGTTCATTTTCACCAATTCTGGTAAATGGGTGTCACTGATTAGGACAAATAGTCTGGAAGGGTGATAGCTCCTGCCGTACGTCTCTATTCCTCCCTCTCCCCGGCCGCCAGTGAAGCGGTAAGGCCGTGGTCACCAGTGACCATGCCTAAATAGAAAGCAATAGCTTTGATGCAATTAGAGTCCGACGTTGAGCTTTATTTATGGCTGGTGTCATTGTTGGGAATCGTTTGTAAAAGTGCTCTGGAGGCCTGCCTCCGTTAAAGCGTCTATTAGGGCCAGAGTGCTCACATACATATATATCTTAATTTATATCTTTCACTTTCCCCTTGTTAGGAGCCAAAGAAGATCATTGCTGCCTCCAAATGTGGGTCATAGCAAGGGATGTAAAGTATTCCCATGCACAGCCTGTCATTCCAGTTTGTTGATAGGGATGTTCCTGCTTATATTTGAAGATACTTTTGAGATCAGGGCTCCGGGAAAAAGATAGAAGATTTTTTATAATGCAAATATGTTGATCTCTATCAACGCATCAGCACATTAACAAAACTGCACTCATCATCAAGTCACTTCATGAGGAATTTAAAGGGGAACATCTGGATGAGCTTTTTAAAATAGCCTGATCAGCTAAAGAGAGCATTTGTGAGTTGAGAGCTATTGGCAAAGGGACAAACACAGCCGTCCTGCTTTGATTTTTTTTTTCTCCCCCGTTTTTTATGGACCCTTCTGACAAGCTGTTCCATGCCAGACCTGATCAATGGATAACCAATACAGGTATCAGATGGCGCAGCGGTGGCCTTGTGTTAACAAAAGACGCGATCGTACAAACATACAAGGTTAAAGCTGGAAAAATAACAGAACACACAGTTCTTTGAAGAACACAAAGAGATGCAGACTCAATAAACCACTGCAGTGCTTCCTTTTAAATGAAGACGCTGAGAGCCTCAAGCTGTAAATAGCCTGACTAACACACACACACACACACACACACATGGTAGATCCGAGTGTTAATGGATGGCTATTGAATAACACATTGTTTTAGGCCCAGTTCTGGCAGCTCATAAACTATCGAGACCCTCTCGCGTGTTTGCGTAACCTTACGGGATGCCGACATCCCATCACAGGCCCTTTTTAATGTCCCCAGGTCTTGGTGGATCTCTGCGGCGTGTTTAATTTCACTGCTGTTTAGCTGTGTCAAAGCGAGAGGCGTTGGAGAGTACCGGAGGACATTAGGAGCCGCTTTCAGAGTCTGAGCAGAGTAATTTGTTTAAAGAGCATTGACCTCTGAGACAGGCGGCTTGTGTTGGCCGTGATGGAGGAGAATTATCGACTCTTAAAGTAGCACGGCACTCTGACAGGCGATTGCCGCCACATCTGAGCGAACATGAAGGACCTTTTACAACACCTTCAATGCTGACACCATCACAGGGCTTTTTGGTGAGTCCCACAAAACCCATCAAGTCCATTCGGAATAGATTACAAGACATTAGATTTTGTTCAAGAGAAGATAAACTATATTTAAGGCCATTGGGAGTTGGAACATTATTTTCTTGACACTCAAGTGTGATTTTTCTATAAATATTCATTCATTTTTCTTTGGCTTAGTCTCTGAATTATCAGAGGTCGCCACTGTGGAATGAACCACCAACTATTCCAGCATACTGTATGTTTTACACATAGCGGATGCCCTTCCAGCTGCAACCTAGTACTGGAAAACAACCATACACTCTCACGTTCACACACACACGCACTCATACACTACGGCCAATTTAGTTCATCCAATTTAATAGCGCCTGTCTTTGGACTGTGGAAGAAACCGGAGCACCCGGAAGAAACCAATGCCAACACGGGGAGAACATGCAAACTCCACATAGAACTGCTAACTGACCCAGCCGGGATTCAAACCCGTGACCTTCTAGCTGTCAGGTGATTGTGCTAACCACCTAGCCACCATGCTGACTCTTTTCTATAAATATAAAAAAATGTTAATACTAAGTCAATTTAATTGATTATTGATTTATTTATTGTGATAATTGTTTTTTTGTTTGTGTGTGAAATATCTAACCCTGGACCCCAAAATCAGTGATACGTTGTATTTACATCGTCTGAAAGCTGAATAAACAAACCTTCTATAGATGTATGATTCGTTAGGATAGGAAAATATTTGGAATATATATTAAAATCTAGAATCTGAGGGTTTAAAATAATACAATTTTGAGAAAATCACCTTTGAAATTGTCCAAATTAAGCTCTTAGCAATACAAATTACTTATTAAAATGTAATTTTGGCATATTTGCAGTAGGAAATATACTAAGAATCTTCATGGAACATGATCTTGAACATGATTACTTTATATCTTATTGATTTTTGGCATAAAACCACAATCAATCATTTTGATTTATACAATGTATTTTTGGATATTGCCAAAAATGTTCACATGCAACATGATACTATATTTTTGGTCCACGGTCACATATATCCTTATTTAAAAAATAGTATTTAATTGATCTATTTAGGAATAAACTTAATGTGCATTTATAAAGTCACTACATTTTAAAATCACAGCATATATCACTCAATTATGGCTACTTTATACAAGTAATGATCAGATTGTTTTACACCCCTGTAATAGATACCACAGCACTGTATTTAATTGGTTGTGACGTATCAGATGAGAGCGAGGGTGTGCCTGAGGGTGGTCAGAATAAAATCTTTCCACTCTATGCAAAAACACTGTTCATACATTTTGAATTGAAACCATCAAATATCCAGCCCTTACACAATTCAGTAAATACACACATACAGAGGCAGAACTGGCAAAGACTTTTAGCATTTGCAGTTCAAAGCAGCTGTTTATGAACTAATTACAGGCATAAACTCAAGCAATTTGTTTCAATCAATAGCAACTTACAAGAGTTTAAGTACTGAAAATAGGTTAGGAGGAAAAAAACAGAGACAAAATCTAAGCTTTGTTTTAATAATAAGAAAACACATAATTACGATAATTACAAGAGCTGCTGTTGTATGATATGGTTGCATATTTAGGAACATGCATTAATAAATATGCTTTGAAGGGAAATTTAATTGACTTTAAAATGTCAACCAGTTTGATAAAGCCTTATAATAGCATGAAACGAATCCAATCGTGTATGTGCGTGTGTGTGTTCTGATTTGCCTGTCATATGTGACCTGAGAGAGAGGGAGGTGAGGCATTATGGGGATTGGAGTTCAGGAGATGAGAGGGACGGGGCGTGTAGTTTGTGACTTCCCTTCTTTAATTCAAGGGGATAATTAACTAAGTCCTCAAAATCTCTGCCAGTAATTATATCTCCTCACTGATGAGCAAGAACAAGGATCAGTGAGGGAAAACAAACAACAAACATCTCATGAAGACAGGGGAAGGTGGGGGTGACAGACGCTGGTTTGTCTTCTATAACGGCCTCCAGTAAACGTTGAGTAGGAAATATAATTACACAGTATTAGCGTCTTTATATACACTCTATGACTGTTTATTGCATCCATTATGTCTGCTTAGGGGACATAAGACATTGTATTGAATTAATATGTTTACAATTATTTTTCACATGTAAATATTTTTAAATATATTTTAATTTAAAAATAATAATACTCATTTTTTAATCTAAAAATTTAAATGTCAAATCTGGATCAAATATTTAGTCATAAGAATGCCAAGCTCTGAAATACTTTTCAGTCATTTGTTTATTATAGTATATAGTATGAGTCTTGCCACAATCCAGTGACTTTAACTCAGTGATTGCTTGAAAAAAAGATGAATTTATAAGTGATTTATCAACTATTTGATAAACGCTATAAAACTTTAAACTGATTCAGATCGAAATCACAAAATACTTATTTTGGATGGCTGTTGTTTTTCTAAATAAATGCCTTCATTAACAAAAAAGCTGCATGTTAAGTTATTGACTGACTGGTCAGCAAAGCAGCTGTTTTAGTTTCGGACACAGCCAAAGATTTTACTTTGGTCTGAAACATAGTTATCACGGTCAGTTTTTGTTAGAGCTGATGACACATATGTTCGTCAAAACATCATAATGTGTGCTGAATTTGACACCGACTCCCTGTTTTGTGCTTATTAGCATTAGCACATGTTTCGTCCCTGAGTCTCTACGGCTTTAACGATGGCAGACATTAATGTCTGAGCAGGTCTGGTATTAGCCGGCACCGTGTTCTCGGGTTTCATTATCGCAGGGGCTCGTTGGCCTCTGCCCTGCCCCTGCTGAGAGGGTTAAATGTGGGAGGGAGAATCGGCCCGCAGCCTCGGTGGGACTGAGATGGGGAACAGCTGCCTGGGGGGACCGGGGCCCCTTCCTCACCTCCCTTTCTCTCTCTCTATGCTATTCTCTCTCTCCCTCTTTCTCTCTCGGCCTTGACATTCCTGAGTGTAAGAGTAATTCCTGATGATTATCTCATTGTCCTACTCAATTTGGGATCAGACACACTGCTTCCAGGTCAAACATGGTGTGACCGTGTAACCTCCAGTATCAGCTGTACCGAGGGAAAGATTAGTCCGAGATCCACAATGCTGGTCACACACACATATGCACACATGAGTAACTTGGGCGACAAGAAGCACTAGTGTTTTTGTGCACAGGAGAGGACTGAGTGCAGGAGTCTAAAATGTGTTGTCAAGGTTTGAGATTAACTGGAGTTGGCAGCTGCCCCCAACTCCATTGCCCTGCCTTAGATGGAGGAGATATAGGGTTACAGAGGCATGCATCTCACACTGGTCGGGGTTCAGTACTTAAGGATGGAGCCAAAGACTTGAGAGAGTGGATGGAAGCTGCGCACACTTCAACTGATCCAATTGCAACTCACCTGTGTACACAAATCGGCCCGGTGCACCTTTGCAGAATTGCTTAGACTTGTAGGACAGGGTGACTTCTACAACACCCGGGATGTGTCTCGGAGGGGTCTGCACTCGGATGGCATGGGGTGTAATGAGCTATGGGAGAAAATGGATAAACTTGGTTAGGACCATGCAAACTGCACCAACTGTTGCATAGACAACACCTGGCAAAGAAATTGCAGCCTTTCAGGTAGAAACTAACGCCTAAGTGGGGCATTTTTTAACGTTTTCCATGTTTCTTGTTGACGGTAATTTTGAACTCACTCAGATTTCAAAAAAGCTTACCAGCTAATAAAGGCTGTGGACAAACTTGCTTAGAATTGTTGCACATTTGCAATTGCCCGAGTGGTAAAATAGCCTGTCAAACAGAGGCCATTCCAAACCGAACCTGCAAACCTTCTTTGTTTTTTCTCCCCTCACTTTAGAGTTAACGTCAGCAAATAGACCTTGGATTTCACTGAGCCCAGGAAAGGCCAAGGGGCAGGAGTCCTGCGAAAATCATCTCCATATGTCTTTCCTTCACTGTTTTCCTTGCTTTCCCTCGCTCGGCTTTTCCCCCTCTGAGATATTTCTCCCCTAATTGTTCAATTGTTTTGCAAGACCTCACGGTTCGGCAAGGAACGCAGCGGAGGCCTCTGTGGACTTATTGTGGGGCTGTTTAGCATGCAGTTTGTTTATCTAACTCCTTATCTGCTCTTGTGATTAAACTAGGAAAAGAAAAATAATAAAATAAAATCGAATAAACAAACGCTGATTGGCTCGTTGAGGCTCCAACCGGCAAATATATGCCAGACAGCTTTATCAACTCATAAAGGAACACACTAACCTGAAGTCTTTATTAGCTCCGAACTAATTACGACGCAGCTTTGGCATCCCTTTAGTTCACTCTTATTTATATGTTTATGTGGCGTGAAATGAACAAAAAGTAAATGTAAAGAGACAATAAATGGACGGCAGCGTAATTGCATTAAATCCGCAGAAGCAGGGCTTCATAAACTGTGTATAATCACAGTTTTCACGTAATCACTTTTTATAGAATCTAATGAAGTTCATTAGAAGGCTGTTACGGAAACAAACGGCTAGGCCAATATCTTGCACATAGTAAAATGAATTATCTAGTTTCATGCCAAAGTCTTACCTCACTCCATACTAGCATGGTGCCAAACACGACCTGTAGTCCATCAAAGAAGTTGTCGCCAATGATGATGACCGTGGCTCCTCCTGTGGTCCAGCCTTCACTGGGGCTGATGGCCTTTATGCACGGGGTAGCTGCTTATAACAGGACAAAAAACACAACTATCAGGATCACGCTTTTGTATAGACACGCGCTAGCCACATGCAGATCACTCTCACTCTGAGGATAATGAAACCCTAAAGTAAACAAAGCGTGAATGATTTGGGCCACGTAAAGACAAAAGACCTGCGTTGTACACCAGAAATCAGCCATTAAACCCTTCGCTAACACAATGAGAGGGAAAAGAAAAACATTGACTGATGTAGCTAGTGGCCTTCTAGCAGATAAACCGTCGTACGTTACTGATGATTAAGCACCATGCACGCTAGGACCGTCGATTTATCTGTCTGCCTTTCACAGATCTGAGATCAGTCAATCAAAAGGTCGTGGTGCAAAGCAGGGATGGCACAAGCACAAAAAAGCAAGATTTTTCAGACACCCACTAATTGGGTCAAGCTTTTTTATCCGCAAACTTTGCATTTGGTTGAAAAACTTCCAACATTCACCTATCTCCCACCCCTTAATCTCCTGTAGTCTCTTTTTATAATGAGCACTTTTGCCTTTTTAGGGTCTTTAAAATCTGATTTTAAATGGGATTTGTAAGTTTAAGGTTTAGAGTGGGTTTGAATGGCTATCATGCTAATGGAGACGCACACGTGTTCTTGAATGAGAGAATGAGGTCATGTTTCTGACCCCGCCTTTGTCGTGAAGTTAGCCAATGGCCATTTAGCATACATTATCAGACCCCCCACCCCCAACAGTCCTATGGAGTAGAGAGGTGCTATCACAGTTGTAAGCGGTCGGAGGCCCAGGGCGACTCAACCCCCCGTTAACATCTTAGCACTGTGTGCTTTGATCAGCTTTTCCTCTTCACTCTGTTGACTCTGTTCCACCACCCCCTCCAAAGCACCTTTTGAATACGAACTCCCGTGCAAGGAGAACGCGTTTACAGCAACACATAGCTAATACTGTCCAACAATTCAACCACAACAGTAGCCCTTCACCTTGAGCTGTTTTCATTTTATTTTACGACTTTCCCTCCCCACACCCTTTTGTTCCTTTTCTGGGATAAAAAAAACAATGCCATTGTACTTTTAGATTTTAAGGTCTCAAAGAGGTTATTAATAATGCACGGAAGATGGTTGGCCTCTCTGGAAACCCTCTCAGCTTAGAATCTTTACCCTCCATTAAAAATGTCTGACATCATTTTCATCAGCCCACAGACTCTGACATCATTTTATCACCAAGAACTATTCAATACACTTATGTCAACACTAATGCCGCTCTAACAGTCTTTTTAATGGTTTAAATGACAAAGTCCTATTGATGTATTTGTAGCCTTTTTTTATTATTTTAAAAGCCCAATGTAGTTTAATATCGTTAAGGATTATGATATTAAAATTGGTAATAATAATTATAATTGTTTTAATAATAATACTACTACTAATAATAATATCAATAAACCATCAATGAATTACTAATAATTCAGTAATTATAAACTAAAGTAGAGCCCTTAACGCTCGTGATGTTCTTTCAACTTAAAACTACAACAGTATTTTGGCTTCGTAATACTTTGGCTAGAGTAACATGCTACTCTAGAACAGGTTATGTGCGCAAATTTAATACTTGGGGTAAGGGATTTGTTCAAATACCCATTAAGCTCCTCTAATAATGCAATAAATGATATATTTATGACCGTTACATGAGGTAAACCTGCAGGGTTAAGCCCTTATGTGTGCAGGTCCTTCTCTCCTCCTGCTTCTCTGCTGTTCTAGTGGCCCTAGTTAATCAACATTAGGTATTGTTGTGTAGAACAGCCCAGACAAGGCAGCTCTCTTTGTTTGCCTTAATGTTGGACTAGTGGAGGTTATATTTACTCATTCCTCTCAGCTCCCTGAAGCCCTGAGCTCACTCACACACACACACATGCACACACACACACACACACACACACACACACACACACACACACACAC
>CAIGQZ010000217.1:9412237-9429083 GCA_903798205.1 Danio tinwini | reverse complement strand
ACACACACACACTTACAAGAGTACATTCTGCTGATTTCAGGTCCAGAAGCTGAGACGGTACACAGGTCAATACAGATCGCATTTCTAAAATGCACAAGCTCCCTGTGTCAGCTCTAGCCTCTGATTGGCTGACGGCTCTGATTGCATCTGATTGGTTCATGGGTGCACTTGCATTTCATTTGACAGAGAGATTTGTTTCAAGACCCTAAGTATTGAACATTTGTGGGTAACCATTCCTGGTGTGCTGTTTCTTTACTAAGCAGTCAGATTTACACTTGGCAGACCATAAAGTGAGAATAAAAATACCACAGACTTACACTTAAGAAGGCATCCGAGAAACCCAAAATATCACAGAAACTTGAAGACTGGCATTTTTAAACGCTTAGCAATAATCCTAGCAACCAAGCACTATTAATAAGATTTAAAATATACACGCAAAAATAAAAGATTTTTGCTGTTTGTTATATAAAATGAGCTGAAGCAACACAATTTTTCAGGTTTTTTTTGGGGGGGCAACTTAATTGTTTTACATTCAATCCACTTAAATTATATATAGCTGCACAATATATAGTTTTAGCATCGATATTGCAATGTGTGCATCCACAATAGTCACAATGCAGGATCTGCAATGTTTAATAGGGTTTATAGTTTTCCAGGAGCTGCAGTTCAGAACATGAGATTTGTGGAGTCATTGAAGACTTTTACCATGAATAATGGAGCAAAAGTTCATCATTTGCATGTGTTTTAAAGCCTGAGACGGTATAGACCTTTTCAATGTGGTGATGTCATTGGCCCATGAACATTTCCTGCCTATTATCAAACTATTTCATAACTGTAACAAGAGGCAATGCAATCATAACTTAACGCTATCATAACATTATTTATCAATATGTGGATCGTTTTGGATTCTCGGAAGCTATAGAAATGATAAGGGACCATTGTTTTTGTTTACATTCCTCAAAATAGTCTATAAGTATATCGAGAGAGTTTAAAGCATTCAGGCAGTAAGGAATTGTACCATTTGTAAGTTTAATAAAAATTTTTTGATTGAATTATTCGTAAAATTAAGACAATGCAGTGCTATTTTACATTTTGTAATCAATTTCTGTACCTAAATTAGATATTAAAATCATCTGGATGAAATTACATACACATCGCAATATATAGCGCAGAAAAACAAAACATTGCAATGTACGATTTTTACTATATATATATATATATATATATATATATATATACACACACAACAAGAACAAACATTGGCTCGTACTGTAGACATATAAAGGACAATATAAAGGAAAAGAAAAGAGACAACAACAAAATAAAAAAAATGCATCATAGTCACAAAATGTACAATCAAAACTAGAGAAGGTTTATAGCTTAAACCTCAGAGGGGTCTGTGGATTGTTCTTGAGATATAGATTTGTCAAATAAATCAAGAAATTGACCCCAATTTTTTTAATGAAGCTAGTTCTTCAAATTCTGAGTCTCTCCATCTATATAACAAATATCATGTCAGAAATCCAGTTCTGGAATGAGGGGGGTAAAGGTGATTTCCAATTGTTAAACACTAGTCTTTCAGCCACGACCATGCCTTGCATTAAAGACTCTTGGATTGTTTGAGCGAGAGAAGATATTTTGTGAGAAGCCAAAGATGGCATCAACAATGTTTATTAGGGATTTGGTTGACCAGGAGCTGCAGTTTAGAACATGACATTTGTGGAGTCATTGAATATTTTTACCATAAATAATCGAGCAAAAGTTTATCATTTGCATGTGTTTTAAGGACTGGGATGGTATAAGCATATCGAGAGAGTTTAAAGCATTCAGGCAGTAAGGAATTGTACCATTTGTAAGTTTAATAACAATTATTTGATTAAATTATTAGCAAAATTAAGACTATGCAGTGCTATTTTACATTTGATTATTCAATTTCTGTGCCTAAATTCTTACCAAATAGATATTAAAGCCATCTGGTGAAATTGTATTCATATCTCAATATATATCGCAGAAAAACAAAACATGGCAATGTCTGATTTTTCACAATATCATGCATATAACAAACACCCTCTTTTAAGTTTATGCATATTTAGGATACACTTTACTATAAGGTATTATTAATGTATTTACTAACATGACCTAAGAATGAACAACATGTTATTAATCATAGATTAACAATTACTATTGCATTATGCTTGTTTAGCTTGTTTGTTAACATTAGTAATAATATAATGCACTGTGCGTTAGCAAGTATTAACAATGAATGGCTTTATTTGTATCAACTAACATTAACAAAGATGAATAAACATTGTAATAACATATTGCTCATTAATTGCATAAATTATTAGAATCTATAGATTAAGTTTTAGACTAGTTTCTAGTTCAAATATCTAAAAACTCTTAAATCAAGAAGCATTTTCTAGACAAGCAAAACATATTGTTTTGTTTTAAGACATAACATGCTAGTCTGTACCTTTCAGATGACTACTAGTGTTGATACAGCACAAGCATACAACTCTTTCTTGACAAAAACCACCCCCCAGCCTATTCAGTTTAATATATTTTCCCTTTTCTCTCTCTTTTAAATCTTTTTTCTTTTACTATCATTATTTATTTTACTTAATACACCATGCTGCCAACCCTAACTTTCGGTACTGCTCTGTTTATATGCTTATAAATGCACATCATATACAGTTTGCTGCAAAATACGTAGGTTATGGTGTGTTTTTTTAATACATTTTCAAATATAGATATATTTGTACTGTTATTTTCTCTTTTACTTTTGTTTGTTAACTGTCACAAAAATCTGATATATAAATCTTATTAAAAAAAAGCCAAAATTAAGTGAGATTTTCCCTAAAACAAGCTAAATAATCTGCCAATGGAGTAAGAAAAATAATCTTGTTTTTCATTTTGACATAAGATCATTTGCTTACCCCCATATACACTTAATTTTGGCATGTTATTTCTTAAAACAAGACAATATTTATGTGCTTGTCTAGAAAATTCTTCTTGATTTAAGACTTTAGATATCAAAACTTAAGACTTTAGATATTTAAACTAGAAACAAGAGATTTTTTCAGTGTTGTACATACAGTATGTTCAGATCAGGATTACTCTTCTGATCACAAATGAAGTGACCCAAACATGTGAAGTAGTTTTAGAGATGCATTTTTTCAATCTTTGAACGTATCTGAGCATCTGCCTAAACATATTTATGCCAGAAGAGGTTTTTTTTTAGGACATGTGTTCCTGTCGTGTGTGTGTGTGTGTGTGTGTGTGTGTTTTCTCCCTGAGGCAGACTGCTGTACCAGACCCAGACTGGTGTGCACATTCTCTCCTCCTTTCTCACCATTTGTCTTCTCCTCCGTAGTTTTTCCTAATATGTAACATGCCTCTGACATTATTTCCCCAACAGATCACTGCTTCTGTCAATCACAGCATTTTGTCTTAGACTGGGGCCTCATTAAACACTCTCTCA
Organism: Danio tinwini; assembly: GCA_903798205.1. NCBI lineage: Eukaryota > Metazoa > Chordata > Actinopteri > Cypriniformes > Danionidae > Danio > Danio tinwini. Next base: position 9,425,602 of record CAIGQZ010000217.1, on the reverse strand, counting down.
CTCTCGGTCGCCCTCCTCCATCTACCCTCCTTCTTTACCATTCCCTCTCCTTTTCTCCCCTTCCACCGCTGTTTTCCATGGGTTAGGTGTACTCAAGCCTCTTGTGGAGATTCCCATTGCAAATCAAGTCTCTTATGTGTTATATAGGATAATATTTTAATATGACAAGAACAGAAAACAAAGCACTCGCATTATCACTAAGTAACAAAAACATTTCTAGTTGCTATAACTTAATTTATATTTGGTCACGCTTTATTTTAAGGTACAATTCTCACTATTAACACACTATTAGCTATTATTTTTTTGCTCAGTAAACCACTATTTAGCTGCTTATTAATAGTTGGTAATGTAGTAGTTGTGTTTAGGTATTAGGTAGGATTAGGGATCATACTTTAAGTATTAATAAACAGTTAATAAATTAATATTAGGCAGGTAATAGTCAGTTAATAGTGTGAATTGTTGGTAAAACTAAAGTATTACCTTATATTTGAAAAATGTAAACGTAAACATTAATATTTAATAGTATTAAATAACATTTTTGTTGCTATAACTTAAATTATATTTGGTCTCACTTTATTTTAAGCTACAATTCCCGTTATTAACAAACCGTTAACTATGATTTTAGCACAATAAACTACTAATTAGATGCTTATTAATAGTTAGTAGTTGGGTTTACAGTAGGTTTTAGATAGTATTATGAATGTAAAATGAGGTCAGACCTCATGAGTATTAATAAACAGTTGATAAATTAATATTAGGCAGGTAATAAGTTAGTAATAGTGTGAATTGTTAATTAAACTAAAATGTTACCTCATACTTCATATAAATATGAACATTAATAATACATATTTAATAGTATTAAATAAAAAATGTTTGGTCCTATAAAAAATTATATTTGGTCTCACTTTATTTTAAGGTAAAATTCTTAGTATTAACACATCATAAAGTATGATTTTTAACACAATAAATTACTAATTAGCTACTTATTACTAGTAAGATAGTAGTTGTGTTAGGTATTGGGTAAGATTAGAGATGTAAAATAAGATCATACTTTAAGTACTAATAAACAGTTAATAAATTAATATTAGGCAAATAATAAGTCAGTTAATAGTGTGAATTGTTAGTTAAACTAAAGTGTTGAAAATTGTTAGTTAAACTAAAGTGTTGAAAAATTTAAACAGAATATAAATAATACATATTTAATAATATCAAATATGTTTTTAATGCGACAAGAAAACAAATTATGGAAATTATAACTAATAAAAACATTAGTTGCTATAACTTAATTTATATTTGGTCACACTTTATTTTAAGGCACAATTCTCGCTATTAACAAACTATTAACTATGATTTTTTGCATAATAAATGACTAATTAGCTGATTATTAATAGTCAGTAAGGTAGTAGTTGTGTTTAGGTATTGGGTAAGATTAGGGAAGTAGAAAAAGATCATACTTCGAGTACTAATAAACAGTTGATAAATTAATATTAGGCAAGTAATAAGTTAAACTAAAGTGTTACCTTTTATATAAAAAAATGTAAACATGAACATTAATAATACATATTTAATAGTTTAAATTATGTTTTTAATGTGGCAAGAAAACTAATCATTGTCGTTGTAACTTAATTTATAGTTGGTCACGCTTTATTTTAGGGTACAATTCTCGATATTAACAAACCATTAACTATGACTTGTAGCACAATATACTACCATTAGCTACTTAGTAATAGTTAGTAAGATAGTAGTTTGGTTTAGGTATTGCTTGTTCAAACTAATTATTTAAAGTCAGCTAAAACAACACAATTATTGAGATTTTGTTGGGACAACTTAATTTTTTATGTTCAATTTACTTAAATTTGTTGAATCTGTAAAGTTAACTTCATTGATTTGTGTTAGGTCAATATGAAGGAATTGTGTGGAACCCAGCATCTTTTACAGTGTGTTATTATTAAGTATAATGTTTAATTGTTGTTGTTCAACGTTGTTTAAAGTTGAATTAATATTATTAAGATTGAAATTTATTGTATAAATTTTTTGCAAGGAAAATCAAGACCACTTGCGGAAGTTGTTTGTATTTCTTATACTTTTATTTCTTAAAATAATTATTTCTTCTTTTATTTTATTCCTTTTTTTCTTTTATTATTGTATATGTAAAGCACTTTGAATTACCATTGTGAATGAATTGTGCTATATCAATAAACTTGCCTTGCCTAAATAATCTAAAAAAAAAAAGAATTATTAATTTATTTTTTGAAGATATTTTTTATTTGTCAAAGGCAACAAATCAAATCATAAAATAAATGTGTTGGACAAAATATACTCTTGAAACTCGTAAGACGGAGAAAGAAAAAAAGCCAGCGGGTTATGTTGTAGAATAGTAAATTACGTCATCATTCAGCTCTCGAGTCAATGGAAATGCAGGCCAGTTCTGAAAGAGCTCTGCAATTCCCCCATCCCAAGAACCACCATCATTTCTGCAAAAAAGAAAAGGGGTAGTAGGCTATGCATGTTTTACCTCTCTTGCTCTTTCCATCCCCACGCTCAGCTCTTTGATGTTGGGAATACAGGCTCAAGTTTCCCCGGGAGGAGATGGGGGGGGGGAAAGGGGGTTGGGGGGGGTAATCTATCTTCTGATTGGCTGAAAGACTGACCACACATTGCCAAAGATGCTGTTGTCTTTACCTGACCTAATGCTCACTTGCTAACAGATATGTGATGGCTATTTTGTTTGTTTCTTTGTTTGTTGTGTCTCCATTCTACTCCAGACGTCTCCTTGTGTGTTCATTACCCTTTCTCTCTCTCTCTCTCTCCCCCCCCCCCCCCCTCTCTCTCTCTCCTTCCCCATCTAAAATTCATACATTCCCACATTCTTTCAAGACAGCCCTAATTAGGATCTGTCATCTTTGCCGATTTTAATTATTAATTAAAAACAGGAAGGAGAGAGTGAAAAAAGCACATTTCAAATCAGGCCATGAAGGAACACACACACACACACACTCGTTCTCAGGCCTGCCTGATGTCTGAAGGCTGTGGTCTCAGCGATGCTGATTAAAAACGTATTAAAACATTATAAATGATTAATGTGGATCCAGTTCTGAGTGGCAGTTATTGGTTTTAACGCAGGTAATGCAGCCTAATGACACGGGCACATGTGGACCCTTCGTCCATGTCATTATTCCTGCATGTCAACAACCAAACGGAGAGAGAGAGAGAGAGAGAGAGAGAGAGAGAACAGGCCGTTACATCAGAGCACATTCAAGTCATCCATCAGCTGGCCGTAGCTCAATCAGAGATGCTGAGAGAGCAGAGGTGCTGTTACGCGCCCCCAGACGGCCGCTGGGTGATCGCCGCTAATAGATTTCCATAATGGACATGAGTGGAGGACGCGCGGGTCACTTTCACTTCAGTTTAGAGCCTGGAAAACTGACGAGAGCGAGTCTGTCATCAAAATAACACCAAGTTGAGGAGAGGGGGGACTATAGAGAGTCTATAAAAACATCAAAATCATCATTTAGTTTCAGTGCCACTTCTCATTATTGACTAGTGGTTTATAATATGCCTATTATTACGAAAGTGGCTGCTTATTAGTATTTATTAGGTACATATTTAGTGTATGGGTGTTTCCCAGTTATGGGTTGCGGCTGGAAGGGCATCCACTGCATAATAAATGTGCCGGAATAGTTGGCTGTTCATTCTGCTGTGGTGACCCCTGATAAATAAGAGACTAAGCTAAAGGAAAATTAATGAATGAATGAAAGTATGTATTGTGCATGATCTTATTCTACAGCTCTAATCACAATACCTAAACCTAAGTACTACCTTAATAGCTATTAATAAGCATCAAGTTATTGGTTTATAGTTCTAAAAGTCATAATGGTTTATTAGTAGTGATAATTGTACCTGAAAATAAAATGTGATCCTGTGACAGAAAAGACTGACATTTGCAAGAAAACTGACATTTGCATTTCTTAAACCGAAATTTGACAGTGCTTATATGTAAATTGCAAATATATGGGAACTTTATTGGTTTGTTTTCTCATTGATTAGTGAACTAAAGAAGATAAGAGCACGATTTGAGACTCTACATATTGCTTATGACTAGGGCCAGACGGAATCTGCGGGCGTTTTTTGCTATTTCTGCTGAGAATTTTGGTAAAATTCTGCGGAATTATTCTAGGAGTATTATAACTAAAACCTTAAAATGTGAAATAAAAAATAATATCTTTTATACTTTTATTTAATGTTTAAAATGCAAATCCAATTAGATTAACAGTAAATAGTTAACTGTAAGTAAATAAACAGAATTAATGATGGGCTAAAAATCTGCGGAAATCTGCAGAAAGTCTGCGAAAAATCTGCGGAATTCTGCGCTCGCAGATTTTGTGTGGGCCTACTCATGACTCATTTTGCGCTCATATTTACTACATTATCAACCTAGATGACAGTTTTAAGGCCCATTTGGTGTTTAGATTACTTTTAATTGAAGTTTTGTTGAAATAATAACTTAAAACATCTACAGATCAATAAAAGTAGACAAAATAAATAGCTAAAAGTAGGATTTCGTTTTGTCCTCACTCAGACTCACTCTATATTTATCACTCTATATTTATTCATTTTCCTTTGGCTTTGGCTCTTTTTTTTTATCAGTGGCCGCCACAGTGGAATGAACCGCCAATTTATACAGCATATATGTGGCCAATTTAGTTCATTCAGTTCACCTGAAGCTCATGTCTTTGGACTGTGGGGGAAACCGGAGCACTCAGAGTGAACACCCACATGAACATGGGGAGAACATGCAAACTTCACATGGAAATGCCAACTGGTCGAACCAGTGACCTTCTTGCTGTAAGGTGACATTGCTAACCACTAAGCCACTGTGCTGTCTATCACACTATATATGCAATGTATTTACTAAATTAGCAACCCAGAGAAAAGAGTCATTTTGGGGTTATTTTTTTGGTCATTGGATGTTCATTCTGATCCACCAGCGACCCCTTTCAGAAACCTCTGTAAAGCACTGTGAGTACTTAGAAAAGTGCTATATAAATGTAAGTAATTAATAATAATATTATTATTTGGTTAATTGAATTAAGTTTTATTGCAGTATCAATAATCAAAGAAAAAATAAAAGCAAAGGCAAATCTCAGCACAACTTTGCTACCTATAGTTGAGCTCTCATTTAAACCTCTACATATCTGTAAACTTGTTTTTATTTTGGAGATTGAGTGACTTGTGAGCAACAAAACTCTCATAAGAGAAAAGCAAACGGTGGTGTTCCAAACAGCGTGCATCGCTTTATTCCTAATGCATAATATATGTTTCTAAAGTGAACAGGAGTGTGAGGTAGTTACCATGCGTGAAAACACAATGACGGACAGGGAAGAATGCGCAGATAGAGAGGGTAAAGGTGCATTAGTGCTAGCCGGCGCACCGTACGGCAAGAGCAAGGGGTCAGTCATTAAGAGACAGAAGGGCAAGCGCAAGAGTTAAAACAACAGAGCGGGTGAAATGAAATGACAAATGAAGAGAAGCTGGATTAGGTGCCGTGCTGTCCAGAAATGACGTGAGTGCCATATTTGTGAAACAATAATGCGGCTGGCAGCACGGATCCTTGTTCCTGATTCATCTACGGCCGTATGGCGTAGCTTTGTCAGTCTGCGCGTGGTATAAATTATTCAGTCTGAGAGATGGCAATTACAGAACCCTGCACAACCAAAATGAATATTTTATAAGGACTAAAACTGCACCGGAATGAATCATACACACACATACACACACACTGAGAGTGTGTTTGTACATGGCAGGACCAGAGGCCTTTGGTGCTTTCATATTGTTGACTGAAATCCAGAGAATTCTAATAAGCAAATATATTACAGGTTTACATTGTTGCTATTTTGCCGGCCGTGCCTGTGGACAGATCCCAGAAAAAGGGGATTCTTTTCGGAAACTTGTCAGTTTAGTGTGAAACGCAACGCTGTTTCTTTCAATTTCAGATAAGTGGTGATTTAAAACAAATCTAAATCTAAAACCTAATTGTTTTTTAAAGGGGGCAAAATAACACTAAAAGGAAAAGATTTGAATTGAAATGTTAAATAATACTCACTAATGCATTGTGTGACTGCTTAAAAATTAAAACATGATAGATTTCATGCTGATTTAGTTTAATATCTGCACTGATTTAAAAACATTATTTATTAATGCAAAGAAAAAAATTGTATGTTTACATAAACACCAATAATCAGATTTTAATACGTTTAAGTCAATACTCTACCATGTAAACAGCAATTTTTGAATCATTTAATCCGATTAAAGTCATAATCGAACTAAACAGAAATCGGACACATGGAGCATGCTGATTTTAGTCGCATTATTCAAGTGCAGTACAGACATGTAACCACTTTAATCAAACTATTAGTGTCATTTGGAGTTTTTGCTGCATGCATTTTGCTTCAGGATAGTTCATACACACACGACTGTTTGACACTATTCTCTGCACCTACCAAGTCAGAAGGAATACAAACACTCACACACACACAAAGTCCCAAAATTAAAAATGAAACGCACAAAATTACATGAAACTCCTCAGAAAACGTGAATAGCATGGTGATGTTAATGGATCTATGGGCTATAACATGTAAAACGGGATCATGAAAGGAACATTCAAAAAGCAACGCATTTAAACACCTTAATCATATTATTGACTTATTCAGATTAAGGCAAATAATTCAATTACTGATGTCCATGTAAACATGGTCAATATCTTAAATCTTCAAATTTAAGAAACATGGCAATGTAAGCAGCATCTAAAATCAAAACAAAGCATAAATCACTGGTAATTTATAATAAAATTGCATATTCAATGTAAAAAAAAACTAGCTTAGAAACTGTAAATTGCATAATGAAAAAATCTTAAAAATAAATGGCGTCAGCCCAACAGCTCAATTGTTTACTTATTTTAATAACCCTACTCTAATGCATTGTGCAAAGGAAGAGCAGGAAAGCAAATCCAGTCGATTTCATGATGATTTATTTTAATATCTGCACTGTTTTAAAACCATTGTTTATTAATGCAGAGAAATGCTGTCTCGTTTTGACCCCTGTGAATGTACTCTTCGTCTCTTGCCAACAAGAAAGAGAGCAAGTGAGCGAGAAAGATGGAAAAGAGGTAAAAAAGAGAGGGAGAGAGAGAGAGAGAGAGAAGCACATTGAAAGGCTAATGGAGGCGGATTATACTGCCAGCCTACCCGAAGCATCGTCTGATAAAGGTTTTGTCTGTTGAGTTTCCTGCAAAAGTCCAGCTTTATAATGCTGAAACAAAAAATAACATTGTTCTTTAGGCTTGCAGGAGCAAAGCAACCTGCTTGAATGGGTATTGTGTGAACAGAGGCAGTGATACCTAAAGCCTTTGTACAGCAGAGGCAGGTCAGGCCTATGACATCAGCGCGACACAAGCAGGCCTCTGTGCGGCCGCTCCGCCAGGAGCTCAGCATGGTGGGAAAATACGTCAGGAGAAAGCTTTTTTTATCTGAGCACTCTCTCTCTCTCACTTACACACACACACACACACACACATTCATGACGATGGACACACACAGTCCAACACATATGGGTGCTTTTTTTTTTTTTTTTTTTTTATAAATCCCACCCAAAATAGCATTTTAATACTTGATTATTTACAGCATCAATAAGACATAAATGAGAACCATACCTCATTTTGAGACTTTGTTGAGATCTACCCTGAAACTAAAGTAAAACATTCCTCTCAGGTTGAGCTTTTATAGCTTAAGGCATGTAAAATGAAACTTTATGGAGAATTTGAAGTCAATTTGAACTTCTGTCTCCTCCAAAATTCCATAAAATTCTCTAAAAAAAAAAAAAACCAAATATATATATATATATATATATATATATATATATAAATATATATGTTTGATAACTTGCACTGATTACAAAATTATTACTGCTGCTTGTTCAAACTACCTGTTTAAAATGAGCGCAAACAACACAATTATTGTAATTTCTTTGGCCAGTTCATTTATTTTATGTCCAATCCACTTAAATTCGTAAACTATTCAGTTAACTTATGCATTTTGTGTTGGGATAACATGAAGGAATTGTATTATTCCAACTACCTAGTAATGGGATTTGTAGTTCCGAGCTTGTTTTGCTTGGGATTGAATTAAGAGAGGGAAATGTTGACAATAAAAGTAATCCTAGGTGTTTAAAGTTAATAGAAAGGCTTGTCAGAGTTTAATCTTCACTTTACTTTGAAGATTTAGAAGATTGTCATGTAATGCTTTGAGATTTGGGATAAGCACCCATGCTTCAGGTGTTGTCAGGTTAATTAGCAAACATGCAGTTTGTTGCTTTGCTCAGTGAGCAGGAACTGTCCTAAAATAAAAATAAAATGAGTTCTGAGATCAGTCTCAATCAGCTGTACATGTAACTCTTGAAATATGCTTAAAAATGGCTCTTTTAGTTCATTTAGGATAACTTCAAATAAAACTAAGAGACTTCGAAATGTGCGACACATAAAAGACATATGATATTATCTGAACTTTGAGTTTAAGTTTAATAAATATACAAATGTATTCAAACTTGTGTTTGATAAAATCATGTTGAAAAAGAAATAGTTTTTCTTTTAGTTGGCGCTACACACATTTATTGGATGGAAATCCTGCCCCCGATTAAATTGAGTTCATCCAATGACTTATTTCTGTGAGTATACTAAGATCTTTTCTGAAACACAGTTCTTATTTTCCTTTTTTCAATTTAGACTCATGACTTCCTAAGAGAAACACCTCTTGCAAGATTGAGAGTTTTAATTGCTTATTTTAATTCAGTTGTATTGCACTTTTAGTTCTCACAAACTCAATAGAGCTCTCAGTTACTGATAATTTAGACATCAACTTTGTTTCAGTGTCTGATAATAAAACAAATGACACAAATATTAGCAAGTCAAGCCATGCTTGATGACACTTCCGAAACTTGCTCTCCATCTCACTGCTCTTCAGGAAAAATAATCAAAACATTAAAGAGATATCATTTAGATTTTTTTTCTTCGCTGCGAGCCACCATTTTTAAATAAAATGCTTGCTTTAAGCAGCAACAGATGAACTGTGAGTTGGGCGAGATGACAGAACCCGACTTGTACACTTGAAAAGAGAATGGGAGGGAGAGGGAATGACAAAGTGCTCGCAGCACAGCGGGATAAATGGTCTGAAGTGCAGTGAAATACAGACAGGGAAGGAAGCGGAGAAGGAGACATGCATTCCAAAAGCTGCTGTCCCTCTGATGGCTGTTACCCGGATAACTGACACCGCTGCTTTTGCCTGTCTGCGTGGGACACATGGGCTTTCAAACAGGGTTATAGGCAAATAATAAGGATGCTCTCGCTCACAGGACTGACATGCAAGCATCCTTTACTACAGAAAAAAAACAAGGCGGGAGGGGGGGAAAACGCTTCTCTCCATGGAGAAAACAGCGAGTTGTCAGGTTGATTTTGTAGAGCAGGAGTTGAGGCAAGAGCCGACAGCATTGGCCTCTGTCTTTCCTGTCGCAGGTACACAAATGTGTCAGCATACATGGAGATGCGGCTCCTTCAGGGGCCGCCACGCGCACACTGGGGTTTGGGGGCGATGAGCTGGAGGGTTATTAAAGGATCTCATAGCTCTTTCAGCCGTATTAGAATGACAAGCCACAGGGAGATGTGCTTTCTAAACCTGCATGGGCCACTAGGGGGCTTTCAGCTCAACAGGAGGGAAAACACAAACAGATCACATCCCTGTTTGAATGATGAAAGGAAATGTGATTGCAAACTGCACTGGTTAACATAAAAACGTGTCATATAGATGCATTTTATTTCGATTATTTTGAATGCTCCATTGCAATATTTGCCAGGTTTATAATCTGTTTGTAAATGAAGCTTTTAATTTGCATCCACCGAAATGTGAATGCATGGAGAAAAGGATTTTGCTCACTTTATCTTAAGGTACAATGCTCGCTATTAGTAAACCATTAATTAAGACTTTAAACTCAGTAAACTACTAATTTAATGGTAATCAATAATTAGTAAGGTAGTAGTTGGGTTTAGGTATTGGGTAGGATTAGGGATGGAAAATAAATACTAATCAGTATCTTAATCAGTATTTTAAGTACTAGTCAGAATCTTAATAATAAGCTGGTGATAAGCTTAGTTTATATTTATAAAACACTTACAATAAATTATATTAATTATGGATTATTATTAATATTACCATCATCGCATTGGTGTAATTTGCATTTAATAAGCTCCTGAATATGACACTACCCATGAGCTGAAAATGTTCTGATGAGCTGTAATGGGTGGCACAATTACAGTTATTATAAACGCCCCACGTACATGTTTAGGTCAGAGGGCACGGTTGATTTAAACCTCGCCTTTCTTTTCTCATTTTAAGATCTATTTGCAGACATTACACCCTGCTGGCCTGATTATCTGAAGTCAATCAGAAACCCTAATCACACAGAACGACTCCCTCACATCTATCAGAGGAGCCGGCAAAGAAGAAGAAGAAAAAAAAAAAGAAGCTAAATCTTGTTACCTATGTACAATAGCTGCGCTCGGACCTGAGAAGGCCGGGGTTTCCCTGGAGGAAACGGCCCCATTAATTGCAGCTGTAAGTGTGGATCCAGCACAGGGTGGGATTCAATACAGAGCCGTTTATCCTGGAACCCGCTGTCACGGCGCCGGGTCACGATCCCAAACCGTCCCATCCAAATCACCAAGGAGAAGCGATAATGAAAATTTCTTCATGTATAAAATCCTTAATCAAAATGCTGTCGGTGTCATCTACAGGCAGCGCTCGCGACTTAAATTAATATACAACAGAACCTTTGGCAAAATGAACATGCCCTTTTCTGACATGCAATTCCCAGCTTTAGGCTGGACGAAGGGATAGAAATCACCAGAAAAAAATTTAATAAATAAAACCTCTAACAAGCTCGCAATTGGGCCTCACAATTGAATATATTTTCACTTATTAACTTTAAAACAACAAGAAGAAAAAGATCCAATTATTGGGCAATTTTTCGCTGTGTTTATGGTGTGGATTTGTTGATGTAATGCTTCCTGTATCTGTCCCAAGCGGATATTAGCGAACTCGCCCTCCGAGAAACAACAGTTTCAGCAAAACACCACGGAGTAATGCAGATATTCACACTTTTAATGACCTCAGGGAACACATCTAGCGTACGGCAGCGTGCTACGAACCAAAGCGTAGACTTCCTCTGCTGCTGACACGGCTGCATCGCGCAAATAAAACCCACGTTTGATAAACAAGAGCTCTGCTATGAAATGCAATAACGCTACAAGGGACATACCGCCATAGCGACGCCTGAGGGACCGCACGAGTCTCTCCTCAACTTTTCATTTAACAATTGGAGCGTTCCAGTGAGTGCGCCTATCTGAATGCGCCCGCATGTACTTAGCACACCTCGGCTTGGGTGGTTATCTGGAAATGTGTTCAAATTGGCCACTTTCTTTTCAGAACGTCACAGCGCTCATTGAGCTTCAACGCTGGCCCCAACAGACCCAACATCAGCCTTTCTTGTGGGCGCAGGAGAACTCTCAATTTACCCAGAGACAGGTCTCGGAGTGTGATGACGGGTCCCATCTGCATGCTCAGAGATTAAACATTCAATTTGTTCCCCGATAGGCCACGAGTCCCGCCACTTACCATACAAATGAAAAAAATAACAACACGTCAGACTTGCGTCTCCGCCTCTGTCCCAGCATCACAATGCCCTTCTATTGCCGCAATATTTACTTCAGGGGAATTGCGACACGTGGCGTATTTATCTTCATGAAAAATGAGCATCTGAAATTGAAATCACCTTTTGAATGGGGCGCAGATACAGCCCGCCACTAATATGCTTCATGAACTATAAAATTTAGTCACACGGTACGGCTGTATTACTGCCGAGGGTTTAGTGCACGCACACACATACACACACACAGACACACATCAGGCAAATTTTCCCCGCGTTAAGCTGCCGCGAGCTCCGGCAGTTGATTCAGTGTGATAGTCATTACGCTTACATGACGGTACAAGTCAGCCCTGTCAGATTTATGCCCCTCTCCTCCGTTTCTGCTTTAATCTCACCCTCAATAAGCTATTTGCACTTGCTGCCTCACGCAGGCAAATTGAAATAGGGTGCAAATTTGCGGGTCTTAAATCTGAACAAGTACAGACACATATTTTTCACCTGCCTCCCCTCATTTTCTCACAAGTAAACACAATACGCGTCCTTCGTCATGCATTTATGCCTCCGAAAAAAGATTTGTCTTTCTTCTCATTCTCACTTTCTCTCCGCCGAAATAATACGCTGCTAAACAGCTGTTGGCTAAATCCATGAATGCTTGCGTAACTCGACAGAAAACAACATTTCCTCTTTAAAAAATAAATAAATAAATATCATAAATCTCGCTGATTGGAATTTGCATGGCAATTATGCTTTCTAAAACACTTAGTGCAATGTTGCATGAATCCCCTCTTAAAGAAATTAGGGTGATGATGGTGCCGCTTTTGGGAAGCGAAATACAAAGCAGGTGTTATGAATGAGAGCGCAGGTATATTTCCCCAAACGCTAGGTGACATTTTGTGGACGTTTACAAAAGGAATGGTCTACAGTGGGGTCTAGAAGTCATCAAGGCCTGGCTTTAGCTTCAGGTTTTGCTGGATTGAGGAAAACCACTGGAAGTTGGTTTAAACTAAAAAATTAAAATTCTGTCATCTTTTATTCCACTTAAGCCAAAGGATATATAAAAAAAGCTGGAAACCTGTAATGATTGACTTTAATAGTATTAGTTTTCTAACAATGGAAGTCAGTGTTTCCTCTAGGATGTTTTCCAACTGGTGGTAGGCCTTTTACACAGACTTTCCAACTACCTATGGTGTTATTTCAAAGACAAATGTCGTGAGCATAGTATTACAACTCCAGATAGCATTCATGTACCATACAAGCATAATTGTCTTTGCTTGCGCCTCGGTTTCCTCTGTTCGTTCACAAAACTTGGCCTCAAATATACGCTGCTCAAGTGCAGATTTTCTAGTGCGCTTTCAAATAAACGCTGCTGAAGTGTGATGTAGTGCGCTTATGTAAAGAGTATGTCTCCAATAGACCTACAGAACAGCATTGACGTCTCCTGAAGTAAAATGCACTGTCATAAACTCCAACAAGATAAAGTCAATGTATGCAGAAACCATAGACCTTTATCTATAAGTAAAGTATAATTATGGAAACTGTGTTCATCATAACTGAAAGCTACTTTATGTTTGCTGGCCTCAAGCATTGCGCAGCCCTGTCAGTCAGTCAACATGTAAC
>CAIGQZ010000217.1:9371232-9382374 GCA_903798205.1 Danio tinwini | reverse complement strand
TATATATATATATATATATATATATATATATATATATATATATAATAACTATGATATATAAGCTAAATATTATTTACAGTTTGTGATAAACACATTATTTAATAATTAAACAAATAATTATAAGGTAGAGCGAGTCGGTTTTAAAACATCTATTGAGTTACATTTAAAACATTTTGGGATTGGCAGTTTATACCCGTTTACAAAGAAATCAATAAATAATATGAGTAAATATCATATTCATTACTCTACATCTTATATAAACATAATATTTCAACCAATTTATTAATTTTTTTCATTAGTATTGTCTCAAAACACTCATTTCTGGCATGCTTTATAGTAAAACACATATTATAAATAAATAATCTGAGACAAATCTCTTTATTTACTCAAATAATATGCATAATTATCATATTCATTACTTATATAAACAGAATATTTGAACCAATTTATTTATTTTTTCATTATTATTGTCTCAAATCACTCATTTTTGGCATGCTTTATAATAAAACACACATCCAAACTCAAAGCCTTACCCTGCAGTGATACAATATTTCAATCGTGTTACAGTACACTACAAAAAAAAAAAAAAAACATTTGGTAATTGGTAGTAAATTATATAATTAAATACAAAGATATGGTAACATGTTGAATTAAACATGAAATAAATCAATAATTTTACCTATATATATATATATATATATATATATATATATATATATATATACATAATAACTATGATATATAAACAAAATATTATTTATAGTTTGTGGTAAACACATTATTTAAAAATGAAACAAATAATTATAATGTAGAACAAGTCGCTTTCAAAACATCTATTGAGTTACATTCAAAACATTTTGGGATTGGCAGTTTATACCCGTTTACAAATAAATCAATAAATAATATGAGTAAATATCATATTCATTACCTATATAAACATAATATTTCAACCAATTTATTTATTTTTTCATTATTATGGTCTCAAATCACTCATTTTTGGCATGCTTTATAATAAAACACACATTATAAATAAATAACCCAAGACAAATCTCTTTCGAAACATGTTTCGTGTTACATTGAAAATGTTTGGGGTCAAATGTCACTGCAAAATGCTAATAACAGCCTTGGCTAGCAAAAATCATCACACAACACCACATTATTTACAGCCAGCATCCAGCATTGCTTAGTGCCAAGAATTATATTTTTCAGAAAAACAATTGATCACTATAAATTTTCCCATAACAAAGTGAAACCAGTGGATGTCAACAAGCCAGTGTAAGTATAAACTAAAAAATCTGGCTAATATACAATACGTGATGTTCTTGCATCAGTATGCGAGGTGGACGCAGAGTCAGCGTGTGTGTGTGTGTGTTGGGGCCGTTCCATTGAGTAATCCTGTAGGTCTGGCAAAAGAATGCCATTTTTTTAAAGACATCCCTTAAAATCTGCACCCTACTGAGGCCAGTGGTTTCCTCTGTCATTACAGAAGTGTAAACTCCTGGATGTGGGAGATTGAGGGTAATTTCTTACAGATGCACAGCCTCCTCTGGCTCTCGACATGGAGATTTAGAAAGAGAGGAGATCCAGCCAGGACTCAGACGAGCTCGTCCCAAATCAGGGTGGATGAGCTCTGAGTCACTACACACATGCAAGCCCGAAACCGTGACTGAACACAGGTGTACATTACTCATCACGGGCTTGTCTGGAAATTATATTAATATGCATAAATGTCCAAGATATTCTATACCTATGCAGTCAGTGGGTTTGGTGCTGAGATTTGCACACCTAAAATTGACATCTGTGGATGTTTTGGTTTTACATGTTAGGGTTTTAAATGTAGGGAAAAAGGGAGGATATCATTTAAAATGGAAGTATAACCCTTGATAATTCTCTTTCAATAATGCTTAGAGCTAATCCTGATATATTTAGGAAGACTTTTAGTCAATATCAGACTACAAAATGTCAAATAATAGCCTTAGCTAGAGTATATGATTGCATATCACAATTGTACCAAGAGCATAATCGTTATTTTTATTTACAACATACAAGCAAGAAGCGAAAAGGAAAATCTGCCGCATAAGTGGCAACTCCTAGGCCAAGCTCTGTTGTTGTTTTACATGCGCTACTGTTCCTTTTCTCGTTCATTGAAGGGCAGAGGTACGATACTTTTTCATTCAGCATATTGAGCAGGTCTCTGGACAAGCCAGCCAGCGGTTTTATAGTTAATCAATACCAATCCATTCCCAGCCTTGATGTTAAATAGGGATCAATACAGGCAAGCTGTGACTGGATCTGATTTCAATTGGTTGGCCAAGCAGTGGGTTTTAATCTGAAGCTAAATCAGACAGGAGAACATAAGTCAGGTGAATTACAACACTTCTTTCCCAGCACCAGGAAACGCCTGTCATATTTTATTATCGCAGTTTGGCCAGGTTTATTCACCACCTACGGTCTTTTATGTATTTATTATTTCATTCCATTTGTATGAGAGAAAGAGATAGAAGCTGTCGCTAAAGACTAGCATACAGAAAAGACAAGAAAATCCCATTTCTCAGCTCTCACGGAGGGGGAACCTGCTAGAGCGCCTCCTTCTTTTTTTGTCTCTTCTTAAATGATTGATTCAGAGAGACTGGACAGATCGATGAAGTTCTTAAGTTCAGTATGCTTCCCGGCCAGAAGATCATAAGGATCACATAATTTCTGAATTAGTCTACCTGATTCGCACAGATCAGAGATGTGCCCTACAAAGAGAGCAGTTATTATAGGCAGAGAAGAAAAACTCATCTCTTTTTCTAGCACTCTTTGAGGTGTGTAACAGTATCAATAGTACTCTCTTCTCCTCCTAAATGCTGTCTTATCTAAATAGCAAGCTCTCTGACGAAAGGCCTGTCATGTATTCCTCCAGATAACTGTTGTCAGCCACCACACTTTTGCTAAGCCCTCTGAAATCCCACTTTCAGGAGCGAAATCCATAAAACTCATCCGAGTCTAGCGGATCTAATGAAACATGCTAGCTCCTATAGCACTGATTGATCAGCCAGCGGTCAAAGCCCTGGCCTGGCCGCCCCGGTGTCCCACTCCTCTTGTGGTCCATCTATGATGATAAATTAGCATTAGATGGAGCCTAATGAGTTTACTAAACATTTGGGATTTGCACTAATAAACTGGCAAGCTAGCAGGCTAGCAGTGAGAATGAGCAATCCCCGAGCAGCCCCTTATCTGAGAGACATGACAGTTAAACCACGCGTCCAATCTGCCATCGATTCATCATCCTGGAGCCATTGTGCATTCTTCACCAGAGGATAATTATGCAGTGAGGGCCTCGGAAATGCAAGTGTTTTACACAGATGCACACCATGGTAAAGCTTTTCAAAGAATACCACAAGATGGCATACTATAGGAATGGAGTAATAAAAGAATATTCAGTATCATATTCTAATGCACACGCAATTAAAAATGCTTGCAGCATCTGTCAGCAATAAGAGAAAACAGATTTATCTCAGTCGTAGTTCATACAACATATGACCGCCCAGCTAATCGGCCTTGTTTTGTGTGCGCAAACAATGTAAGAGTCAAACAAATATTTAGCATAGCTAATGATATTCTATCAAGTCTACTCCCAGCAACAACAATCAATCAGCATCTCACCCCATATTTAAAACAATGTAAATTAGCCACAGCTTTGAGTCGAGTAAACGGCTGATGATGTGTGCTGGATGGCAGACAGGGTTCTGGACGCTGTAATTGCTGGGAATGATTATAATGAGGGTTTGGGAAACTTAAGCAGAGACTCACTTATAATGATAAATAGCCAGTGTGTGAAACAGCCAGCCTAACCTCTGAACTATGCCACTCGCTGCTGGACATTAATATTTCCTGATTGATACCTAAAATTTTATTTGACGTCATTCATTTGGTAAGTGTGATGTCAGGCGAAGCGGCTTCCGGGTCCTAGCGCTTTATCAAACTGAATGGGGAGACTCAACAAATGGTATTAATAAACGTTTACAAAGCGATGTAATACTTTCGAAAATCACGATCGCAATATATACAGTTGAAGTCAGAATTATTCGCCCCCTTTGAATTTATTATTCTTTTTTTAAATATTTCCCAAATGATGTTTAACAGAGCTAGGGAATTTTTGATAATAATTTGTCCTCTGGAGAAAGTCTTATTTGTTTTATTTCGACAAGAATAAAATCAGTTTTATTTTTTTAAAAACCATTTTAGGGTCAAAATTATTAGCCCCTTTAAGCTATATATTTTTTCGATAGTCTACAACCATCAACAAACCATCGTTATACAAAAACCTGACTGATAACTAGGCCCACACGGAATCTGCGTGCACAGAATTCTGCAGATTTCCGCAGATTTTTAGCCTATCATTAATTCTGTTTATTTACTTGAGTAAATGTGTGTAAATCTGAATTTATTCAGTTTTTAAATCACACATATTTCAGATATTAAGGTTTTAGTTATGAGACTCCCAAAATAATTCAGCAGAAATCCACAGATTTTTTACCAAAATTCTCAGCAGAAATTGCAAAAAAACGTCCGCAGATTCCGTCTGGCCCTACTAATAACCCTAACCTGCCTAGTTACCTAAATTAACCTAGTTAAGCCTTTAAATGTCACTTTAAGCTGTATGGAAGTGTCTTGAAAAATAATTAGTAAAATATTGTTTACTGTCATCATGGCAAAGATGAAATAAATCAGTTATTAGAAATGAGTTAATAGTTTTAATATGTTTAGAAATGTTGAAAAAATCTCAGTTAAACAGAAATTGGGGAAAAAAATAAACAGGGGGTTAATAATTCAGGGGGGCTAATAATTTTGACTTCACCTGTATACCTAATATCCGATGGCCAGAAGGTAATACATTTTTTATTGTTAAAATATTGGTGTCTATGATGTAAGTCTAGAGAATGTTGTGTAAACATGATTTGATATAAAATTCACTTGTGTGATATGACTAAAAAGTGGTCATAAACAAATATTTACTTAATTCAAAAGAGTAGTGGCTTGGACCCGGAAACAGTATTCCATACGTCACGACTTAACAAGTGGATATCTAACCTCACAATGGACTGTAAAAGACAAGTTCATTCAGAGATACACATCCTGCGGCTCAAGCAAGCACAATCTAGCCACAAGTTTTGGTGGGAGATTCACAAAAAGTAGCACGCTTGCGTTATCAGCAGCACGAGCTGCTGGCCGATAATCTTTTGACAGGGGGGCCTATATTTAGAGATAACTTGTCAGCTTTAATAAATGATACTTATTTGCTGCAGTTTTTTTGAAGGTTTCAGAGCTGACGGCCCCTCCCGGGAGCCCATGGGACGGGCGACGGCCAAGGCCCAGTGCCTCTCGAGGAGAGATGCTGATGGCGTGTGCCCAATGTCCAGATCGCTGTCCTGCGACCTTAAATTGGCGTGACCAGCACCATGTCCAATACAATCCTCACACTGTTTCCTAACCTAATCTCAGCGGTGTCACACGACAGATTGCCACATTCGGAAAAATGGGAATGGAGGTTGGGTGGGTGGCTGAGAGGGGGTAGTTTTTAAAAAGAGAAAAGACATGGGAGCTTTTTTTGTTTTTTTTTTAAAAGAGTGAGATCGGAGGGACAAGGAATGGATATTTCTTCCAACAGAGACGCGCACTCAACACCCTGATCTGATTTACAAACTGCTCCTAATGGCAAACAAATGTTGTGGGTGTGTATTTGCGAAAAAGAAAAGAGAACCATACTGAACTAGCCAACATCTACCGCAAACCAAAAGCGAGTTATCATGCTTTTACAGCCTCACACACACACACAGACATAGTGTTGACAGAATCAAACAGGACGCTCCATAAACACGCACATGTAAAATAGACAATGCGGCCGAAAGGAAACCAAACACGTCAATTTAATTTAACACGAAAACATTTGGCTGAACCACAGCTTGCAGGAACTAGAGGCATCTGCAGATGTAGTCAAAATAATAATAATAATCGATTGATTTAAAGCAATGTACACGTTAAAACAGATCTGTTTTGAATACTTCCATGGTGTGAAGTTCGAGCAAAACAGGTTGTGGAAACGGGACACGTTGGCCGCATTCACAGAGAGAAGCGTCATGAACTTCGGACATGCATTCCAGTCAGTCCTTCCTAAACCACAACTGATTCAATTTTTCCGGTTGTTATTCAAAAGGAACGTGCACCCGCGCCGGGCTATTGTGTGACAGCACACCCTCTCCAACTGCCCGGGGTGAGTTTTTGTGCACGTCTGCATGCATGTATGCGTGGAATCACGTTTTTACGTGTCTGTCGATAATTACGCTTTACGAACGGGAATATTTGTTGCATGTGAATCCAGGCGTGCATATGCATGTGTGTGAGTGTGTTGACACGCTCAGCGGGGGGTTTCATATATCCAACAAAAGGGGAGTGTCGCTGCTTTGTGCGCTGAATCAAATAAAAGAGGCTTTTTAAAGCACATATGTCCCCTCCACGGAGCCTTGATTAGACTCTCAATATCTCCACCAGACACAAGCACACACACACACACACACACAATAACGCCGGTTGTGGTAGTAAAACTATGCATTTCTCCTCTACTTTTGCATCTGGCCCAGTGCAGTTTTCTCACCCCAAGAGTGTGTGTGGATTTTGTCTGTCACTTATAGACTCCACGGAGCCGGCGTCTTCCGGTCGCAGGGCCTGTGCAACATGTCTTACAACAACATAGTGCAGGGTTCCCTCCTGTCTACACATGCTAGAGCCATTTCCCCCCTTCCCTCCTCACACGCAGACCCACCTGGCACAAAAAAAGAAACGCACACACTGCCATTGCCAAGTACCGTTAGCATGTAGCAGCTAAATCAAGACCACTGATATCCCTGCTCTAGATATCATTCATTCTTTTTTTTTTCGGCTTAGTCCCTTTATTAATCAGGGGTCACCATAGCGAAATGAACCACCAACTTATCTAGCATATGTTTTACGCAGCGGATGCCCTTCCAGTATTGGGAAACACCCATACACTCTGACATTCACACTCAAACACTTTGGCCAGTTTAGCTTATTCATTTCACCTATACCACATGTCTTTGGACTATGGGGGAAACTGGAGCACCCTGAGGAAACCCACACCAACACGGGGAGAACATGCAAACTCCACACAAAAATGCCAACCGACCCAGCCAGGGCTCGAACCAGCGACCTTCTTGCTCTGAGGTGATCATGCTACCCACTGCGCCACTGCTTTAGATATCAAAACTTCTAAACATTTATATTTTGACTAGATTTGTCACCTGATGCCAACAAACCTGAATGTGAATTTGTGATTCTAGTTTCCAAAAACTGATTAGAAAATAAATTAGATTTCTACAAAGTCTACGAAGAGCAACTTTTCTTTTCAGATATGAAAATGTTGAAGATTTTCAGGTATGTAAGTGCACTTCTGTCTATAGAAAACATTGTTGTTCTATAGAAAAGATTGCCTGCTCTGGAGTTGTGTTCTGTCGGACATCTGCTAGGCCTTGACCCACTTCTACGTGTGAGCAATGTGTGGCAGCGCTAAGGTTTGGCTTTTTGACCGCAGAGGCTGTTTCTCATTTTCTGTGTGAGTGCGAGCTGAGTGCTAGCTGCCAAGGGCAGGTTAAGCTCTTTGCTTCTCCCCTCCTGTAGATCTGGCATCCCTTCAGTTCCTCGCATAAAAGGTGGCAATCTTCATTAAAACCTCTTACAGACAACTGTCAGTTATTCACCGTTAGAAAGAGCCAGCTGTTCTCACTCGCTCATTCTCTCTCTTGATCCCTCTAGTGAGACGGAAGTCACTAGTTCATAACAGAGGAGTTTAGAAGTGTAGTCGGTTCTGAAGAGTTTCAAGGTGACAGTGTCATCCACGCTGCATGCAAAGGCATTTTTGTATATCATTATGTTGAGGAGACAAAAGAGCAATTAACAAATAATTACAAAAGATTTTTGGTCTACATTTCAAAACAAGCCAGCATAAGGAGAACCTTAAGTATGCTAATGATAAATCATTTGCATACTAGAAAACACTCGCCTTTTTTCCTGCCATTTTTTTTACTAAATACTCAGTTTATTAATGCAACAGATTAACATTTAAATGCGGGTTTCATTAATTGCATCTAATAAAAAGCAGAAGTGCCACTAGCAGCAAAGTAAACTGCAATGGGTTTGTCCGAGTAGGCCAAACATAACAACACAGGGTCAACCAATTACATGACCTTGGGGTGGAGCTATCTTTTTTTTTTTCTTTGCAGACAGAAAAAATAAACAATCATTATTTTTGCTCTTCGCTTTGCTGCCTCTAATGGCCCAGAAATGACAATGCATCTTCAACTAAGGCCCCACAGACATACATTAAAAGATAAAAGAGCAAAGAGGCCGAATCTAACCAGCAATTATGCTCCGTACATGTGTGCCTGAAACCTTTTCACAACCTACACCAAAGCAGTACACTTTCAAACATCTTAGTATAGTCCTGCATGACAGCGAGTACACTATTCTGAGTTATCTTTCTTTTCGTAGTGGAGATTTACACTCTACCTTTGCTTTGGCCACTGCTTGACTTGCTCATTGAAGGAAAAATCTCTCTCTCTCTCTCTCTCTCTCTCTCTCTCTCTCTCTCTGATGTTAGCAGAGGCTTTGCTGACTGTCTCATAAATAAGGAGTTGCTGTGCACACCTGTGTACCTGCAGCAGTGAGGCTGTTACCTGGCCAGAGATATATTTGCTGTCTGCAACCTCATTAATCAGGTCTAATGGAGCTCCGGCACTCACCTCACACACGTGCATCTCTGTGAATATAAACACATATACGTGCATCCTCCTAGACTGCTGTGGCTCTACTACTGCGGGTACAAGGACTTTTCAAATAAAACATTCATACACATATATAGTTCGTTGAATGTCACCTGGACACGGTAAGATATAAATAAATAAAAATATTACTCTCGTGGCTGGAGGCAAAAGCAGCTGTTCAAGTGCCCTCTACTGCACCACTCTGTGTCAAGCACACTTCTAGCTGGTTTTATTTCTGATTAAACACAAAGTTTAGGTGGTATATTTCAGGGATATAGTCTTTTTGTCCCATTTTGAGTCATTTGCTACTTGATTTTGTCAGTCAGAGTCATGCAATACTGGATGTTGCCAGTCTAGAAAGCATCTGTGCCCTTAAAAGGACGAATGTTTATCTTAAGACTAATAATGCATAACCTTAAGGTACTTATGTGAGCATTTAAACTGAAAATGAGGTACAAAGATGCTCTCTAAGGGTAGTGTAAAAGTCGTTGTACCAATGTTATACCCTTATTTACACTTCAAGTGGAAATTTTGGCATAGATTTGGTCAATTAAATTTTCTAAAAGTGAATGTTGTCTATGTTAAGAAGTGCAAAGAAGGTCTTAAAAGAAGGAATATTTGCTACTTCTAAAATTACATATTACCTTAAGACTAGTAATGCATAACTTTAAAGTACTAATGTGAGCATTTAAACTGATGATGAGGTACAAAGATGCTCTCTAAGTGTAGTGCAAAAGTGGTTGTACCACTGTTATATTCTTATTTACACTTCAAGTGTAAATGGTGGGCTAAATTTGGTCAATTAAATTTCTAAAAGTGAATTTCATCTATGTTAAGAAGTGCATAGAAGGTCTTCATGCTAATAAACAAGGACCAAAGCTTTCCACGGAGGAAAAAGACAGGCCTAGGAATTAACACTTAACACGGGCATTAATTACGGCACGCACGCGCCTGTGAAAACCTGCCATTCAAGTGCATTGGTAAATAAACCTCTCTTTACAGGTGATCCAAATGCGTCTCGCTCCAGACAGCCCTCTGTTCCAGCGCTGATATGTAATTAAAATCATCTCCAAAATTCTCCTCGACAGGACGGGCCTGAGCCAAAAATGTAAATGACATTAAGGGAGACAATGAATTGAATTTTGTTTAATGTCCCTTTTGCTGGTGCTAATTTACATAGCGCTTTTCCAACAAAAGCTCTGACCTTCTAAATGCTGGCATTTGCTCAGCTCTGAGAGCAGGCCTGTGTGCGGATGAGAGGGAGGAGGTCTTTTTAAGTAGCCTGGTCGGAGAAGATACAAACAAAAGGGCAAAAAAATGGAGGAACGATCTGTGTTGGTTTTTAAAGATTAAAAAAACCTGCAACAGGCAGAGAGTGCATACACAAATTGCTCCTCGGCATATGGCTCCAGGAAGACCTAGCTAATAACCAAGCGTAATCCCTTCTGGAAAGGTCCTCCGGTATGAAAAAAAATTAATGAATGTTTAGCTAAATCAGCACTGGGACCCAAATACCACGCGGTCCGAACAGGTGCAGAAACCTCGGCGAAATGAGCTACATAAACCGTCCTACTACACAACTGTGTACTCTGTCAAAAAAAAAGTCAATCTCATGAATTATTTAGTTGAGGGAGGGGGTTGGCTGTCAGAGGTCAGCATGTCTTGACCTTTTTGACAGGAAGTGAAAGGGAGATCGGTTGGCTAGGAAAACCCTGATCGCTCTTGAGTCAGAGAGGTATTATTAGTTCTCGGACTGATATGGGGGCGGTAAATGATCCAACGCCTCGCTCTTGACATGTGTGTTCAAGACATCACCTACAAGAGTTCAGGACTAGCCAGAGAACTCATTTCTGAGGCTCAATCTATCTTTCAAAAATACCAATGAATAATCTATGGTGAAACAGGGTCGGGTTGTAAAATATTTAAAGATCCGTCGAGGTTGAAATTTTGTAACAGCTGTGAAATACAACCAAGTTTCTCTCAATGTTTTTTTTCTTCTTCTCATGAAGAACCTAAAGCTGCACCAAAGTCCAAGAGAAATAGTATAAACAGATGTCTGGCTTGACTACAGGAAAATAGGACACATTTGGAATGATAAGTCTCCTAAACTCCATTGAAAATGCCAGAAGCGAGCGGGTGCCAGTTATTGTCCAAGCCTGTGCCAACGAGCAGTATGCCTGGCCCATGTGCCATCTGGGAGAATGTGGCTGAAAACGTTATTGATAATGGATCACCAGATCTTCTGGTCACCATACCCTGTTTAGCAGAACATTTTTTCTATCTATCTATCTATCTATCTATCTATCTATCTATCTATCTATCT
>CAIGQZ010000217.1:9286436-9298762 GCA_903798205.1 Danio tinwini | reverse complement strand
TATTATTATTATTATTATTATTATTATTATTATTATTATTATTATTATTATTGAGGATGTCCCGATCAGATTTTTTTGCCCTTGAGTCCGAGTCATTTGATTTTGATCTACCGAAACCCGATCCGATACTCTTATAATACATTAAAAAATAAATAAATAAGAGTGAAGAAACAGATCTAGGATGTTTCTTTTTTATTTAATTCCCCTTATTTTAACATTCAACAACTCTGTTAACAAACAGAGCACTTCTGTGAGGTAGCTTGAACAATCAAGTAATAAATATAAGTTCTTCACTTTTGGATTTTAGTGCAACAGTAAATATATATATATAAAAAAACCTATTATAAAAACAAACAACACTTCAGTACCTGGCAAGAAATCCCAAGTTTACATATCTCACAGTTTGCTATGGCAATGTTGTCGTCATCAACTTTATAATACCTCAAGACCGCAGACTCACGCTTTCTGCTTCAAGCTGCTTTTGTGTTCTACTTTACTGGCATTTAACCAATAGCGTATAACTTTTTAAATTTTTTTAAACACCATTTTAAGGTCAAAATTATTAGCTGCTTTACAACCGCTTTGTCCACAGAGCAAAACCATCGTTATATAATAACTTGCCTAATTACCCTAACCTGCCTAGTTAACCTAATGAACTTAAATGTCACTTTAAGCTGTATAGAAGTGTCTTGAAAAATATCTAGTCAAATATTATTTACTGTCATCATGGCAAAGATAAAATAAATTGGTTATTAGAAATGAGTTATTAAAACTATTATTCTTAGAAATGTGTTGAAAAAAAATATATATATAAGGTAACATCTAATTCCGTTCACGTGATCGGATCTGGACATCCCTAATTATTATTAGCCCTCCTGTGAAAAAAAAATACAATTTCACTACAGGGCTAATAATTATGTATTTGTGTGTGTGTGTGTGTGTGTGTGTGTGTGTGTGTGTGTGTGTGTGTGTGTGTGTGTGTGTGTGTGTGTTACTATTACTATTGATTTATTAAATCTATATTATTATTATTATTATTATTATTACCCAAGTATCCACTATAAATCCCACACACACATCTTTATCATATGTGCTCATTTAATGATTTTTCGTACTCTTAATCATTATCTTTTTTCTTTCTTTCCATTTTAAATGTGTAATATAGACATCTGTTGCTGATTGTGGTTCATGTGAATTAACAGAAACAGTCACATTTTTCCTGCATGATAATAAACAAATAAATAATAGAAATAAAATTAAACCTGCAAGCAGTGATGAAAGGGACCTCGCACCCAGGCTTACCGCCACCCGGTGGCCTTAGGATGACAGAGAACATTGGACAATAATAATTTAAGCTGATATATAAAAAAATAACACAGAGAAATCACTGATTTATGCCAAACTTACTTCTGTCAGCAGGTGTAATGTGTGCAGGTCAGGATTCTTATCAAACGTGTAGATTGTTTGCCACTTCTGATGTGTATGCAACCTTCTGTAAGGTTTAGAGCATGTTTAGCCCCTCAAAAATGTGATTCATTCTAGAGAAGAAGAAGAAGAAATGGAGCAATTTCAATAGGGCATATGCACCACCAGTGCTCGGTCGCTAATAACTAATACTATCTGCGTCAGAATGGAACACTATGCACTTACACACTCAACAGCATAGTCTATGTGTGTAATGTCATCCCAAATGGAACACTAATGGGTTTTTCACTAATGCCAAGTTCAGACTGCATGATTTTAGCCCTGATTTTGACTCGCCGACAGGAGAAATCGCAGACAAATGCCTGAAATCACAGGCAAATCGATGCTCGTGCACGCGAGTGACACAGCATGAACTATCAAGGACGCGATATGAGAGAATCGCAGATGAGTCGCCAATGCCCGTGAGATATTTGGCATGCTAAATATCTGGAGCTGTTGGCGATTCAAATCATGCCGTGTGAATGTGTTCTGACTGAAAATTACATCCGCGATCACCTACAGCCAATGAGAGAGCAGCATTCACTAGCATGGTTACCTGCAGGCCAGCGGGAGGCTTGAGGGAGAAGCTAAAAGCGCTTATTTTCAGATGATTTGGACCTAAGAAATGGAGGAAAAACAAGTGTAAAATTGGCAGGAGTACTGTTTCTGTTTGACGTGTCATCTGATCAATATTACAATCAAGTCGAAAATTTAAAGTTGAGGAGAGATTGTTAATTCTCTTCAAAAGCCAGGTGAGCAGCACAAGTTTCTAAAGCTAAAGCCTTCTGTTTACATTACGAAGTTAATAACGAAATATATATTACGTGACCTTGTGTTGTTTCCATGTCACTTCTCGCGTTAGTTTGGTTGTGAGACGTAGTTTGGACAAAGTTGTTGGCGATTCTTCCTATTTTAAAGTCATGCAGTATGAACTCTCCTGTCGCCGATCCATCGACAGAACACTAGCCCAGATAGTCATGCAGTGTGAACACATCTGTTACACGACTACTTTGAAAATCATGCAGTCTGAACTCGGCACAAGCGGAAATTCAAACCGTTTCCCTAATGACGTTTAACGGTTGCCAAATTTGTGAAATAAATGACCAAACTACCAAATAATACCTGCCATGAGTATAACCTCATTCACCATCGGGAGGTGCTATAATTAGTCTCGCAAATGAATTTTGCTTTCACAATACAAAATAAAGTATTCCAGCATGAGCACCTAAAAGCTCCGCCCCTTCCGCTACATGAGCAAAGCAGCGGCTGTTGAGTGCGTGAAGTGTCCAACATTCTAAACTTCATTTTAACAATTGAATAAGTGCATCCTCCAGGTATTTAATATGCACTTATTCTTTTTAGAACTTCAGTGTGAATGCACTATTTATGCTACAAAATGGCATAGAATAATTCGTAAGTATGCGATTTGGGACACACCCATTGAAAGAAATGCTGAGAGTCTAGTGAGAGTGCTTATGCTTTAAATGAAATGCATAAACTTAAAAGACCAATCTTGTGATTTAAGAATCGATATTGACTTGTGAAACCTCCACATGTGTATTGTTAGAACACCTTATTTGTATAGGACAAAATATGCATACTATTACACCTCTAACGCAAACAAATAGTTATTTTTATTAATGTGTTTAGCCAAAACCTGCAATTTTTGATTGCGTCCACAGGTAAGACAAGGACTGAAGACATACTCCAACTGGCCAACGTACCCACAGCTGTACGTTAAAGGAGATCTCATCGGAGGACTCGATATTGTAAAGGTGAAATAAAGCAAATGAAAGTCATTAGGTGTTTTTACATCTGTATACTTGTACCTGATTGTCACATAAAACCCATAGTTAAGAAAATAATGTTTAAAAATAATGTAGCATTTATTATGATCCTGCTTGTTTTTAGAGTGGTGATTTTTATAGATTTGAAGAGCAGTTAAAATGTTAAAAGTAAATCTGGCTTGCACTAACATTCAGCTTCAGCAAGGCTGTATATTTATTCAAATATACAGCACAAACAGTAGTATTGTACAGTACAATACTGTTATTAATTCATTTATCCAGTCTTAAGCATCCCTTGATCCTTCACAAATCATTCTAATACTTTTGTAATTTAATACAAATCTGGTACTTAAAATGTATTGTCTAAGTACAAAATTTTAGGTCATTTTTGGTGTTTAAGAAACTAATAATTTTTGATCAGTACAATTTATGCTTGCTTAAAGGGATAGTTCACCAAAAAATGAAAATTTACTCACCAATTTTTGACCCTCAAGTGGTTATAAACTGAGCTCAGCTTTTTCTGTGGAACACAAGATGATATGTTGGGGAAAAAAACAACCATTGTCTTCCAAAATAATAAAAACAAATATTATGGAAGTTAGTGGTTACAAGTTTCTAACATTTTTCAGAAAATTCAAAGGATCAAATGATGCGTAATGATTTAAATGAAGGGTAGAGTAAATGATGGCAGATTTTTCATTTTTGGGTGAACTATCCCTTTATTATTAACAACACTTTGTCCTGCAGTTAGTGTTTTCTCCAGCAGAGAGCAGAAAAGGCATTACAGTAACCATCTCTGATCCTAAATGTACTACATATTTTAGTTTTTATTTTAGACATAGGCATTATGTTAAGTATCATTGTAGTCAATATTCAACCAAGTAATATTATATATATATCAACACATCATTAAAAAATTAGTTGCTATACTAAGAAGTTGAAAGCATTTAAAGTAAAAAAAAATAATGCTTGTATTTGGATATTTTATCAAAATATATTTAGTTATTTTTTTTTCATTATCACAAAATATGGTATATGCAGAAGTATGCAGAAGGACTTTTAATTTTCAGTAACCTGGGTCAAAAGCTTCCAGTGAACTGTATGTCATTATAAGATCAACACGTTTAAGGTCTATTTTCTTTTAAAATCGAAGATCTTCACTGCCTGATTGATATACAATATAAAGTGGGTCTCAGAATGTACAAGAAGCACTGCATGAAATTACATTTTTTCCAAGCCATGTCTTTAAAATATGGGCATTTATTTTACCCTGAGTATTTTCAATTTAGTTTTACTCTCGCCTGCTGATCCTGACGGCGCTTGATCGACTAAATGAATGCTGAAGTCTATTTAACTGATTG
This sequence comes from Danio tinwini, assembly GCA_903798205.1. Taxonomy (NCBI): domain Eukaryota; kingdom Metazoa; phylum Chordata; class Actinopteri; order Cypriniformes; family Danionidae; genus Danio; species Danio tinwini. The sequence continues at coordinate 9,294,150 of CAIGQZ010000217.1, read as the reverse complement.
TATTTCAATTGCATTACAACATCGATGCTGTAAAAGGAACCATATAAATTTGAAAAAAAGTCACATTAACCGTTCACTGGAAGTTTATCAGTAAGGGAAGATATACTAGCTGTGCAGTGTGCACATACCCCACAGTTTGTTCTTTTCTGTTATTGCAGTATCATTCTTCCAGGTAAAGATATTTTTTACTGATTGGATATATGTTCATGTTTTTAAACAGGAGCTATTAGAGGGCGGTGAGCTGGTGTCTGTGTTGAAAGGAGAAAACTGAACTATTCCCGCACTGAAGAACATGTGGATCGCAGTGTAACCTGCACATTTAACCTCAGGACTGGAGGACTCGCGTTAGACTTATTCCATCCAACTTAGCATTATATTTAAAAATCACAACTTTTCAGAAACAATTTTCAACTTTTGCTGTAAATTCAATGATTGAATAAAATCAATTCCTTTCTAAACCTATTTCAGACCATGTTTACACCTGGCATTTACATCTTTCTCTAGGGGTCTGATTGCAAGTTGTCAGCTAAGACAGATGTAAATGCACATGTGTCTGAAATATGATATTGTTGCCCAATCAAATGCTTTTAGAATGAGAATATCCTTTTCCATCGCACCGAATTTCAATAAAAATGGCAGTGGGCAAAATCCAAGTCTTGCATGTATGTGTATGGGCATTTTAGAAAATTGCAGGGCAATTTAATCCAGTGATTACACCGAGTAGGCAATCCTTCACTGCTTCTATAATGCATTTTCATTTATGCTATAGTTGCATTTTTCATTGTCTATATGTGGTTTGTGTGGCAACTACTTCTGATGGAATATCCTATTAATGTCATGTGCAAATTAAGCCTTGATGTAAATATTGTTTCTTTAATGTCTTTTTCATTTAGAGCCTATGATTTGGCATGCAAAATGTGACTATGTGCCCTTATTATAACACTCACCCAACTGCTTTTAATTGCAGGTTGTTAGGTTAGGCTAATTCCTACCGCCTTTATTTGAATTTATATCTTGGTTATGTGACCCCTTTAATGAGCACAGGAATGATGGATGTAGCGTTCACAATCAGGTCCACTTGCTTTAATTAATGTGATCCTTCAGCTTTTCTAACAGAGTTACTCTGCCAAGCTCTTGGGGACAGAAAAAACTTCCTTATTGTGATTTAAAGATCCATAAATATTAATCAGCCGTTGGTTCGGGGAAAGTCGACCCACACCTCATCTGGCTTTGAGCCGAGTGTGTTGAATAGCCATTATGTCTGTCACACACACACACACACACACACACACCTGTGGTTCTGTGTAACTGCAGTTCTCCCATGATAACCTGATGGTTGTGCAGAGGAAACCTTTTAAACATTTTAACACATCTCCCCACAATAACACTGAAATATTCATTGATGCGTGAACTAACATATGGTAATGGCTGTTTATAGTCATGCATAATCACCACAGGTACACAAACGGTTCACCAGACAACACTTGAATGGAGAATAAATTAATCATAAATTACAGATATGCATGTGAAATGCTTATCTACATAATTGTACTTGGAAGTAAAAAAAAATTGTGTACTGAACAGAATGAAAGTTTAAAATATCTGCTTGTGCATCTTTTTTTTTTTCAGAAAAAAAACTATTTTGTATGTAACAAATGTCATTTACAAGTATGAATACAAAAATTAGGGCGAGAGTAAGAAGTTTTAATTCACACATGCAACATTAATTTGTAATTTAATCTAATTGTACTAGTATTTACATAAACATACTTTTTGTTGAAGGCATGATGGCGTGTGTAGCTGTTATTGGTGACAGGTGATTGTATTTAATTGTCTTGGCAAATTCAATCATCAAGTTTCCAACAGGTGAACAGCATTTTATGTGATTGGATATGTGAGCTCATTGGTCAGACAGACCTATAAAAGACAAATGCTGGGTTGTTAGCATATACATAGATTTGTAGTTGTTTTGGATTGATGGTTTTAGGTTTCCTTTTAGTTAAGTGGTCTTGTTGATGTATTTTTTGACTATGGACCTGGGGTGGATGAGGTGAGTTCATTTCATCTTTGTTTTTGTAATCTCTTTTTTTTTTTTTTTCTTTAAACAATGTAGATTTTGTCAAAGCAGCTTAACATAGTTTTAGTAAACTGAAACTGTCAGTCAGTTTTGAGTAAGTTTAGTTCAGTGTGGTATAATTTTCACTGCTAAGTCCAAACCCTGAAGGGCAAATCCATATATGTGCAGTTTCACAAGTTGCTATTTATTTATTTTTTTTTTTTGTAGGGTCCACTTACTGTTGATCATCTTGATCTGCTGGAAACATGCTGTTGGATATAGAAGTGAGTGTCATCTTATTGAATGGTCTTTAAAAAAAAAATCAGCAATCCTTACTTATGGCTTTGTTATGCAGGTTTGTCTTCTCAGAAAGTTCAGCCTCAACAGAATTGGTTTGTCAAAGGATCCTTTGGACCGCAGGTTGTCCAGTCTTCTGTATTGGAGGTTCCAGTAACTGTGAGCATTCCTTCTGAAGAAGTGGTCTCTGTGCTATCTGGAAACAGCCCATCTACTCCCTATGAATCTATGTCTCTTACCCAAAGTGCACCAAGTGCCTTAGTTTCCATGATCCTTCCACAAAATCTGCAGACCTCAGGCAGCAGTGTGTTGGGTTCAAATAGCCAGTACTCTTTTGCTACTTCAGATGGATCTGGGCTGCAAGGAGCTTCAGTGCTTGCGTCAACATCAATGGGAAGTGGAAGTTCCAGTGGCTTGGCCATTCAGTCTCAAGGTTCCTCTAGTCCTACAGGCTCTTTCTCAAAGCTCAACTTCTCCCCATTAGGTGTTTCTAGCCAGAGCAGTCTTGACATTCAAACTCCGGGAACCTTTTGTCAAAGTAGCTCTTCCGCTGGATCTTCAGCCAGCTCTCCAAAACCAGTTTCTCCTAATGGCAGCTCCCAAAGTACCTCTAGTCAAAACACCCCCATGTCCTCTGCAAATGCTAAGCCTGCCATTGCTTCACCCATAGGTGTAGTCCAGTCAACTGGTTCTAACAGCCAGTACACATTAAGCTCCCAGGGCTGGGTTGACAGTCAGCCTGCAGTTTTCAATCAATATGTACCTGTACAAGGAATTGCTTACAGCTCAGTCGTCCAGCCGCAAAGTGCCCCAATCCAGTATGCTAAACCTTCCTCTGCAAATGTGCCTGTGTCTAGTGAAGCAACTCTGAGTGGCTTGCCTCTCTCTCTAAGCCAATCTTCTCTAATGTGGCAGCCTTCTAAGATTCAAGGTTTTCAGTCCAGTCGCACGGCAGTGTCACAAGGATTTTTGACATCTGGTGCCATGCAGAGCAGCTCTTTGACCCCAAGTGGTTTTTCTGGTAGTACTTCCCAGTCTCAAGGTACCTCTGGCCTAAAAGCCCCTGCTACTCTAGAAGAAGTGCTGATGTACAGTCAGGCCATCCCAAGTGGATCTCAGTCTCCATTGCAGCCTTCCTCTAGCTTATCTGGTTTTCAGTCTTCCAGTACTGGATCTCAGAGTATGACATCTCAAGGCTCCAAGCCTTCCACTAGCTTCTCTACCCTTACTTCACTTGGTGGCATGACTAGTCAGTCTCAAAGTACATCAAACCAGTATACCGCTGGATCCTCGGATTATGTCCAGCTTGCTGCTTCACCCTTAAGCAAGTCTACCAGTGGTCTGGGATCTACAAGCCAGTTTATATCAGGTTCCCATGGCTTGGTTGCCAGTCAGCTAGCAGCTTCTAGTCAATCTGTGCCTGTACAAGGAATTGCCTACAGCTCTGTTGCCCAACCACAGAGTACCACAAGCCAGAATGCTCCAACCTCCTCTGCAAAAGTGCTTGTGTCTAAAGCATTTCAGAGTGTCTCACCTGTCTCTATTAATCAACCTTCTAGGCCTCAGCCCTTTGTCACCGTGTCACAAGGACTTCAGACATCTGGTGCCATACAGGGCAGCTTCCTAACCCCTAGTGTCCTCTCTGGTAGCACTTCCACCCAGTTTCCAGGAACTTCTGGCCTGTATGTCCCAACTGCTCTAGAAGAAATGCTGGTGTACAGTCAGGCCATCCCAAGTGGTTCTCGGTCTCCATTGCAGCCTTCCTCTAGCTTATCTGGTTTTCAGTCTTCCAGTACTGGATCTCAGAGTATGACATCTCAAGGCTCCAAGCCTTCCACTAGCTTCTCTACCCTTACTTCACTTGGTGGCTTGACTAGTCCGTCTCAAAGTACATCAAACCAGTATACCCCTGGATCCTCTGTTCATGTCCAGCCTGCTACATCACTCTTAAGCCAGTCTACCAGTGGTCTGGGATCTACAAGCCAATATATATCAAGCTCCCAGGGCTGGGTTGATGGTCAGCTAGCCGCTTCCAGTCAATCTGTGCCTGTACAAGGAATTGCCTACAGCTCTGTTGCCCAACCACAGAGTACCACAAGTCAGAATGCTCCAGCCTCCTCTGCAAAAGTGCTTGTGTCTAGTAAAGCAATTCAGGGCGTCTCACCTCTCTCCATTAATCAACCTGCTAGGCCTCAGCCCTTTGTCACGGCATTGTCACAAGGTCTTCAGACATCAGGCACCATACAGAGCAGCTCTCTGACTCCTAGTGGGCTTTCTGGTAGCACCTCTCCCCAGTCTCAAAGTACCTCTGGTGTGTATACCCCAACTGCTGTAAAAGAAGTTTTTGTGTACAGTCAGGCTGCCCCTAGTGGATCCTTGTCTGTTTTGCAGCCTTCCTCTAGCTTACCCAGTACTGTGCTACAGAGCAGCACCGTGTCTCAAGGCTTCAAAACTCCCTCTATCCAGCTTCAAGGAACCTCTAGCCAATATGTCCCTACTGCTCTGGCTGTGGAAATACCCCTGAGACAAAACCAAGCTTCAAACCAGGATTTCCTTATCAGTGGCCCAGCTCTACAAAGGCGACCTTCCTCCACTAGTTGGTCACCAGATTATGAGACCTCTCGTACTGTGGTATCCCAAGTTAACTCTGCATCTCCAAGCTCTCATTATCCCGGTAGGCTCTCTGGCCAGTTTGCTTCACCACAGAGAGGTGTTGCATATAGTGGTTTGCCTAGCACTGCTGCATCCCAGAGTAGTTCCTCAGGTACCAGTCAGTTTTCCTTCCTGCCTGTCCTAAGCTCACCTCTTGTGCAGAGTACAACCTCTAGTTCTCATAGGACCCCAAGTTTATCTAGTGTATTGCTTAATCCCTCAAAGCCCATTCAGGCTGCTTCAGGCTCTACAATAACCAGTCCTATGTCTCCTGCTCAGTCTATTTCAGTTCAGCACCCTATAAAATATGTGGCTTCATCTGTAGGCTCCAATGCCCAAGCGGTTTCACAAGGTCTTGTCTCTCTACAGTCTGCTGTCCCCGTATTTGATTCCTCTAGCTTTGGTCCCATCATTGACAACCAAGCTATGATTATAGACTAGTTCTAGGCTTTTTGACAACTGTCAATGGCTAGTTGGGGTGTTGATCCAGTACATCTGCTCCTTGGACTAAATGTAATCTGTTAAAGGCATTTGTGTAATCAACCAATAAATTCCATTTAACTCACTTGTGGTATTTGCCTTTCCTTTCATATGATTTTATATAGATATTGTTTACTTTCTCCTGTGTCTTAGGAGTAACTTGCACTCAAGACTGTTGCATGTAATGGTTGTATTGGCTGACTAAGCAATGTACTGATGTGCATTTTTAAGAGCAACTGCTTGTAATTAGATTTTGTCGATTCAGAAAATGAAAGGTAATTGAGTTTAGCTTCTATACCCACTGTATATTCACCCCAGTTGTATGTACATTGACAACTAGCAAACCTTTAGAAATGTGGTATTGGGTCTTTAATAACTTGACTTCTGCTTTGACATGCTTTACTGGTCATGCTTCTGGTTTGTAGGGATGGCTTTTAGTCAGACTTGGATGTGCTGTGTAATAAAACAAACTGAAATCTAAAATGCCCAGGATAAACTGCCATTTCCTCAGGTATTAAATGCTGTGGCTGGCAATTGTTCATTATTTCTGATAACATTCAACTAAATCCCAACAGATTAGTAAGTCTTTAAGTAACTGGTTAACTTTGACAAAATAACCCTTTGTTTTTATAGAGTATTTAAAAAGGGTGAAATGTCATGGGGCTGAAGTCTTTAAGTAGAGCTCTCAAGCTCAACACTATGTATAATTTTAGATTTCCGTCTCTACTCTTAGATTTATTTAAGTATTTGATGTGCATTCACTACTGAATTGGCTTTTATTGTTTGATTCTGTAATTGGCATGATGCTCTTTCATTTGGAAAGTTAATTTCAGCCTTTTTGATTTTGAATTCTCCTGAAATATTTTGACCAGTAGATTGTGGAGGCTGGTGCTACCATGATCTGTGTACATATCCAAATAAATGGCACGTGACTTTGTAGTCAGCACTTTAGAGCAGATATGATTCAATGTCTGGTTATCGCTGATTTAGCAAGTTGTGTAGAAATTATTAAATTGACTACATTTTAGTAGGCGTGAGCAGGATCCAGACTAATTGGCAATTAGTTAACCTTGCATCCTCTGGCTAACTTCAGAATGTTGAGATCCTATCTGTGAGAAACACGTAAACTCCAGGCTGTGAAAACTGCAGCATTAGGTCCCTACTGAACATATCACTAAGGAGTATGGGATCAGATATAAATCCAAACACTAAATTTGTGTATTAATCAAAATTGTGACCTATTCCTGACTAGAAATAGTCTAAATTTGACGGTCACTAGTAATGTGCGGATCGATACTAAAATATCTATCTCCGATACCAGCTTTGTATGTTCTGAAATTGATCATCTTATCAAAATATCAATTATTTTAGTCATTTGGAACAAATATGTAGTTTATTGGAAACAGAAATACAGTGGAAAGTAACCACAATTACCTTAGTTTATCTGAATAATGCCAACTTAGTCGGAACTACTTGTTCTTCCGCCTGCCAAGTCATGTGCGTAATATGGCACTGTACAACTGCAGATCACGCTAGCTAGTCTGCTGGCCTGGCACATGTTGTTCAGTCACGCTGTCATTGGATATGGGTGACCGCAAGTGAAGTATGTGTGGAGCTACTTCACTACCATAAACTCAAACGCTGCGGTTTGTGACACGTGTAAAAAAACAGTGAGGTACTGTGGTAATACACAAACCTAATCAAACATCTACATATAAATCACAAGACAGAGTAGGACAAGGTCAGGGGCCTTTTTTTTTTTGCAAAGGTGTCGGCACGCAGTGAGTGTTGCAAGTTGACAAAACAAAGTTTAAATAATATGAGGGCGATCTTAGACTAAGCATGGCTCATAATTTTTTTTTGTATGAAGCAAAAATGAGGGATAATGAGGCAGGGAGGTAAGACTTAATAAACCTAATTCTCTGCCATAAGTCGGGTAAGACAACACGCAACAGTTCTATAAAAAAATATTTTTTGTATTCTGTAGAATTGTCTATAGAATTTCATTCTAATGAAATTAATATTTATGCAAAAAAATCTTAAATTATCTTAGCATCGCTCCAGTTCTGTCTTTAGATTGTTTTCCAGTTACAATAATTTATGTTATTTGTTTATAATAATAATTGTATAACAACAGTAATACTGATATTATTTATAATTATACTTACTTTTTTGTTTCACACACACACACACACACACACACACACACACACACACACACACACACAT
>CAIGQZ010000217.1:9209392-9222624 GCA_903798205.1 Danio tinwini | reverse complement strand
ATATATATATATATATATATATATATATATATATATATACAACAATAGCATAAATACATCAATAAATAAATAGCATAACTTAATAGGATATGTAAATAAATATATAAAAAATAGCATAAATATATAAATAGCATAACTAAATAAACAGCATGAGTCATCATAAATTAATAAATATCATAAGTAATATATATTAAAAGCATAAATAAACTTCATAAATAAATAAACCTAATTAAATAAATAAATAAAAACATAAGCTTAAATAAACAAATATAAATAGCATAAATAAATAAACAGCCTGAATAAATCAGCAAAAAATAAATCAGTAGATCATAATACATGAAATGATGATATAGCCTAAAACTGGATTTTATAATACTTGACCTACACAGATGAATGAACAAACCGTTATTGTAAGAGAGCATAAACTCTGTAAATCAAACAATGCTGGTTCTAATCATTTACTCAATGGAAGGTCAATAAACCTTTTTGGTGTGCCGTTCTGGTCAGTTAGCTGTTTTCTATTCCGCAAAAGGCATTAACACTTTTCACTGTCACACCAGAAGCTATGAGACCAGAAGAAATGTGCAACTCTCTATATGAAAGTTAACTCCACTGAAGAGTTTTGTTTCTCTCCCTGAAGAGGCTGCTACGGGTTCCTAATCGTTTCATACAGTGCAGGTTGGAGTGTGTAGAGAAGAAAACCTTACCAGGTGATTTATCTGTATGGATCGGCTGTCAAAGAGATGAATCGAGGGAGGCATTAGGTGGAAACATCACAGTGTATTGTGTGTAGCACGTTTGGGTTTTTGGTGTCTGGAAATATTGCACTGTAACTACATTGGCTTTGGCTTTTGTAAACCGTGCGAGGTCTGAGTTGTTGTTATAGCATGCAAAAAAGGATGGTGTTTGTATTTTAAGAGTCTGGTGCATGCAATTATTTGTTTGATTTATTTATTTACTCATTTAAGCATTATTAACTAAAAATGTTATAATATTTTTGTTTCATAATTAAAATAAATATACAATGTAGTTGGAAAAACCCTAAAAATAGGTATTTGTTTTTTTGGCAATTGTGCATTTAAATCTAGGTTACTGAAAATAAAATTAAAATAGTAGTAGTAGTAGTAGAAGTAGTAGTAGTAGTAGTAGTAGTAGTAGTAGTAGTAGTAGTAGTAGTAGTAGTAGTAGTAGTAGTAGTTAAATTTGGATAAAAAAATAAATTGATGCACCGATGTTCAATTTTACAATAAGTATTGTTTCAAAGCAGCTTTACAAAACGTGCGCATCATTACATTACAATCAAATTAAGTTAAAGTTATAATCAAATTATAGTATTACATACAGTACAGACGTCATTAACCTGCAGTTTTATAGCATATAGGTGATGTCTGTGTACATGTAATGAAGTGTATTTTTGCATTAACTGTATGTGTTGTCCTCAATGGTTGACATCATGTCTTCAGACGTCTTGGATCCCATCAATGCCGCTGCACAATCTCTAGAGGCCTCAGGATGGGCATCCCCAGGGGGGAAATAGAGAACAAAGAAAATATTTAGCGTAGCTGCTGTTCATAGTGTATTTAAACAAGAGATTGTAAATGTCAAAGCGAAAATGAAGCACTATAAATGAAAATAGTAGTTATATAAATAAACAAAGAAACAAACATAAAGCCTGTAAGTATTTCTAACACTATGTCTGGTGCATAAAGACAGGAAGAGTGTGTCCTACGGGTGGTTGTCAAGCCCACTCACCTGCATGGAGCACACTTATACATTAAATTCATCTCATCTTTATTTGTACAGAGCTTATACAATGTAGATTGCGTCAAAGCAGCTTCACATGGTAGTTTATAGTGAATTAAAACAGTGCCAGTTCAGTTTTCAGTGTTTAAGTTCAGATCAGTTTAGCTCAGGTCAGTGTGGGTTAATAATCACTACTGAGAGTCTTTGGACTGAAGAGCAATTCCATCGATGCGCAGCTCTACAGATCCCAAACCATGCAAGCCAGTGGCGACAGCGGAAAAGAAAAAAACTTCACCAATTGGCGAAAGTGAAGAATTTAAAAAACCTCGAGAGAAACCAGGCTCAGTTGGGCACGACCATTTCTCCTATGGCCAAACGTCTTGTGCAGAGCTGCAGTCTAGGCGCAGAAGCTGGACCTCAGCGAAGACTCGTCTGTCCTTGGAGCATCACAGGAATCAGTCTCATGCTCTCCACCATGACCACCACAGCAGCAGCTCAGGATACGGCCTGGTCCAGAAACCTTGGGATCATCTCATTGCTGGTCTTGGATCGCATCAGTGGCACTGCATAGTCTGAGGGCCTCGAGATGAGTACCCCCAGGTGGAAATACAGAATAAGAAGAATAATTAGAGTAGCTGCTGTTCATAGTGTATATAAACAAGAAGCAAAATCCTGTGTGGGGCACATCATGCGTCATAGCGCTATGTAATGCACTGAGTGTATGCTTTGCTGAAAAGATAGGACTTTAATCTAGTTTTGAAGAGAAAGAGTGTGTCTGAGCCTCGGACATTATCAGGAAGGCTATTCCAGTGTTTAGGGGCCATAAATGAAAACGCTCGACCTCCCTTACTCGATTTTGCTATTCCAGGTACTACAAGAAGCCCTGAGTTTTGAGATCTTAAAGAGCGGGTTGGGTTGTAGCGAGACAGGAGGTTGGTTAGATAAACAGGAGCTAGATTATTTAAGGCTTTATAGGTAAGAAGCAATATTTTAAATTCAATACGGATCATATTTTCTAGATCTGGTAAGAACGCTGGCAGCTGCATTTTGTACTAGCTGAAGTTTGTTAATAGAGGATGCTGGGCAACCAGCAAACAGAGCATTACAGTAATCCAGCCTAGAAGTCATAAAAGCATGAACTAGCTTTTCTGCATCTGAGATGGATAGCATACTTCGTAATTTAGCAATATTTCTTAGATGAAAGAAGGCAGTTTTTGTGACATGGGATATATGATTGTGACATGGGATATATGATACATCATACCATTATGTGATGCATTATGTGTGCTTTACTGAAAATGATACGTCTTTAATCTAGTTTTGAACGGAGAGAGTGTTTCTGAGCCTCAGACATTATCAGGAAGGCTATTCCAGAGTTTAGGAGCCATAAATGAGAAGGCTTGACCTCCTTTAGTGGACTTTGCTATTCTGAGTAACACCAGAAGCCCTGAGTTTTTAGATCTTAAAGAGCAAGTTGGATTGTAGCGAGACAAAAGGATGGTAAGATAAACAGGAGCTAGATTATTTAAGGCTTTATAGGTAATAAGCAATATTGTAAACTTTTGAAATGTTTGTGAATGAATGATGAATGGTTGCATGCCGAGCTGTTATTGTGGGTTTTTTCTACACCCTTAAACATGACGTGACAAAACGAAACATGATTAGTTGGTTAGCCTGTCAGTTACATAGCATTGTGGGCAGTCCTTGACCATTCAAAGTGGCCAAAGTTCCCAGAACTTCTTCATCCGTCAGTCTGAGATCTGGCTATTCGAGACTGCTAATGGGCTAATCCAATTCATTGATTTATGCTAACCTAAGCTAAAAGTGCTCCTGCCAGATCCAAAGATTGGCTGAATGGATTCAAAAATGGCTCACACTGAGGTGCGCTGTAGTTCCAACACTTTAGAAATGGCTTTACAACCTTTTCCAGACTGGCAGAACTCAATTATTTTCTTTCTCATTTGTTTTTGAATTTATTTGGATCTCTGCATGATGTCCACACTGTAAAATAATATCTGTCAATTAACAGTTGCCATATTGTGTGATTCACAAGTGTTTTTCGTTTATTTACAGTTGTGAATTGCATTATGGGAGCTTGATCTCTGCTTTGTTGAATCTTGATGTTGAAAATTCAACTCTACAGTTTGGCAAAGTGACTTTTATTGACATTTTAGTAGTTTGAAATAATATAATGTATAAGAAATGATATACAGAGTAATAAGTAGGACCAGACAGAATCTGTGGACATTTTTTTGCTATTTTTGTAAAAAATCTGCTGATTTATGTTGAATAATTTTGTGAGTATTGTAACTAAAAACTTGAGTATAATACGTTTTTAACGTTTGTTTAATGTTTACAATGCAAATCCATCCAGATTCACTTATTTGGTAAACAAAGGAAGTCTCTCATATAATATATCTACTAAAAGACAGATAATTTAACTTTACAAACTGCATTGTAAATAAGTCATATGAACACAAATTTTTATAATAGGCAATATTACTACTGAAATTAATTTAAAAACTGAATACATATAAATTTACACAAGCAAATAAGTGAAGTTTTATAAACTAATTTTGAGGGGAGCATGTGATATGATTGATCGCGGCTGGCCTCTCATCTGTAATCACAAAAAATATAATCAAATTGATTCAAGCTTACAACGAATAAACCGAATTTGCCATACTACCTTTTCTTCATTTCGGAAGAATCCCCTCTTCCACCCCATCTCCACCTATTTTTCCCCTTTATCAGAGGGAGCTCTCAAGGCCTACCTGATCTCGGACCCACTTATATGCTTATTGACCAGGCGGGAGCCATGGGCTCAATTATCTCCGAGCTCATAGTTCTCTCCCAGGACAACATGCCAAACCTGCTATTAGAGTCAAGCATATCTTAGTGTAAACTCTTGAAATAGACTCAATGATAGGCTAAATATCTGGGGAAATCTGCAGATTTCTGTGTGTGCAGATTCTGTGGGGGCCTAGTAATAAGTCTGTAAAATAACAGAAAATGTACTGGCAGTTTAGTACAAGGTTTTTGTACCATAATATACCCAATAAAGACCAACTTTAAACTATAAAAAATGTTAATAAAAGTCACATTTTTTAACTGTTAAAAGTTGTTGTAAAAAACATCAACGTCCCATAATGCAATTCAAAAGCATAAATTAACATGAAAAAAAAAACATGATTCACAAATGACAGAAAACTAATTTACAGATATTTTAGTGCTTTTGAGGATCTTTTGGTCTACTTCAGTTTATCAGTCAGGTCCATTTCTTGACTGCTAACAGGTGTGGCAGTAATCAGGCTTGGGTGTGGCTAGAGAAATTGAACTCAGGAGTAAACTAATAAACCAGAGTTATGTTTTAACAGGGGTGCAAATTCTTTTTCACATAAGGTTATGCAGTTTTAGATTTTTTTTTCCTTTAATAATAAAAAACTTCATTTCACCTGTCATTTTTGATTAATATTGACATTTGTTTGATTATTTAAAACATTAAAGTGTGACAAATCAGTAAGGGGGCAAATACTTTTTCACACCACTGTATAAAACAACTTTCAATTACATTAGAAAGTACATTATTGCTAATCAAAAATTAAAGTTATTAAGAAATGGTTTGTGCTTGTGAGATTCTTTACACACAATGTAGACAGGTATAATAAATATGGCTGCCACCGAACTTACTATGAAAACAGCATAAACAGATTGTTCTGTGTTTGGACATTGCTGTTGATAAGAGAAGATATCCATCATTATGACAGCCTGCTGTATTTGACTTCACTATATAGTGGTCGGTTCATTTGGCCTGGTCAGAAGTTTGACTAGCAAATCACTCACGTCCAGCACTTTAAAAAGTCAACAGCTCTCAACGTCTCTCATCATTCACTCTGAAACCAAAACAGTTTATTTCCTGTGGAGAACACTCGGCCATCACCTTTATTTATTTATTTACTTCCACAGAAATGACTTATGATTCTCCTGGCTCATAGATAAAATGATTTGATATAAAGCTGTAAATGATGCTGCTATTTAATCCTAGACTATAGTTGATGATAATCAAAATTGTAATAAAACTTTAAGGAGTCAATACTTCTTAACTTAAAAATAATGCCTGAAACACAGAGTGATATATAGATGGATAATGTATTTTTCTTCATTAAACATTCTTGATTCTTTTTCTTCAATGTTTAGATATCATAAATTAACAAAGCTTAACTATTCACACATATGATGGATGGATGGATGGATGGATGGATGGATGGATGGATGGATGGATGGATGGATGGATGGATAGATAGATAGATAGATAGATAGATAGATAGATAGATAGATAGATATTATATAATTTATAATATATATTGATCTTTTTGCTCTTCCGGGATATTAATTATTGTCATTTTTACATTGTTGGGATTCTGAAGTCAGGATGGTTTGCCCCTAAAAGGACACCTAGGTAAACAAGCGATGATACTATATTAATTTTTGTGTAAACTATTCCTCAAAGTATCCTATTTTAACTGTATTGTATGATCCGGGAAACAGTCCAGCATTAAGACACAGTGATCTTGTAGATGTGTGGATCTATTGACAACTCACTTAGTAGATCTGTTACCTTTCAGAAACATTTAAAGAGAGAAAAAGAGAGAGAGACGCCTTTGCCCTCAGACTACCCTTAAATTGATTATTACTAGTGCAGTTAGCTAATTAAATCCAAGCCTGTGTTGATTTGAATTACATGGATATGAATTAAAAGCAAATGATGGTGAAATGGAAGCAAGAAGATTTAATAGGGTATATGACACTCTGAAATAATCAAAGATGAAATGAAGTCTCTCTTTTTGAGCTTCCTTTTTGTTCTTGCGGCTCTTTAGGGACACATTTGAATGCCAAGGACTGTACATGCTGAAACGGGCAGAACTATTAGGCTCAGACTCCTTCTGCTACTTCTCACAGCGTGTCGCTTCACTAAAGACATGCTGGCAATTTCCTGAGAATACAAACCTTAATAATAATTATGCACTCAATCACGTGTATGCTAAAGTGCATGCCTATTGTTTTGGCTTTCAGAAGCTCATATGTCTTGGAGAGTCAGAGTTACTTTAGATATATTAGTTGTGTTTTGTGTTATGCACATAATTTTATTCGTAAAAAAACGTCATGGGAGGGTTTTTTGTTTGTTTATAACAAAACCGATGACAATTTTGACATAATTTGGATTTTAATAGTGATTTTGAGCTTTTTTTTGTACAATTTATCTTGAAAACTGATGGTGGATGAAGAGATCCCCCCCCCCCCCAAAAAAAAGCATTTTGAGTACCCAGACAAGTGCTATATAGATGTAAGTTATTATTATTATTATTATTATTATTTTTTTGTTTGTTTTTTGTTTTTTGTTACTACTATTATTATTATTATTATTATTATTATTATTATTATTATTTAATACTATTATTATTATGTTTACTATATTATTATTATTATTATTAATATTAATGTTATTATTATTATTATTACTATTATTATTATTGTTATTATTATTATTATTATTATTATTATTATTATTCATTCATTCATTTTCATTTCGCCTTAGTCCCTTTATTAATCTGGGGTCGCCACAGCGGAAAGAACCGCCAACTTATTCAGCATATGTTTTACACAGCGGATGCCCTTCCAGCTGCAACCCATCACTGGGAAACATCCATACACACTCATTCACACATACACTTCGAACAATTTTTGTCTTCCTAATTCACCTATGCCATATGTCTTTGAACTTGTGGGGGAAACCGGAGCAAACCCACGCCAACATGGAGAGAACATGTAAACTCCACACAGAAATGCCAACTTGCTGTGAGGTGACACTGCTAACCACTCAGCCACCGTGTCGGCCATTATTTTTATTTTATTTTTTATTGTTATTATTATTATTATTATATGAATTGTCTTCCAGGTTTGAAATCTACACTGTGAAGTTCACTTGGAAGCTTACATTGCTGCTTCATGATGCATCGGGCTCTCGTACAGTAAATATTAATGACACTGGGTGTCTTTATCCTATAAAAATGTGCTTTGTTTAATAATTCATGACAGCATGCATTGCTTCCCTGACTGATACTCCTGTCAGTGAATTTGCATATGGTAAGGTAGAAGAAAAGGGAGTGTTTGTTTTCACACACTTGGCATGGCTTAAATTATCTATAGATTCCAATCTCTGAAACAAATATGACGCATTCACTTCATACAGCAAGTGCAACTTTTTAGCATTCCTTCATATGACTGATTAAACGGTTTAGATAAACACTAAAAAATAAGCCTTAAAGCTGCGACAGCAGGTTTGTGTGTGTGTGTTTTTAATGAAGAGTAAAAATATATAGAATGATTCGTGCATTCAATTATAGGATTTTGATA
This sequence comes from Danio tinwini, assembly GCA_903798205.1. Taxonomy (NCBI): domain Eukaryota; kingdom Metazoa; phylum Chordata; class Actinopteri; order Cypriniformes; family Danionidae; genus Danio; species Danio tinwini. The sequence goes on along the minus strand of CAIGQZ010000217.1, from coordinate 9,214,467 downwards.
TGACAGGGTTTATGAAAATGTATTCCTATACAGAATAAATACTAAATTGATATGCAAAATTAATAAAAAAAATATACCACAGAGAAAACGCGCATTGACACCCAACATTAGGGCTGAACGACATATAGTTTTAGCATCAATATCGCAATGTCTGTATCCACAACAGTCACATCACAAGATTAGATTATTTATTAAAAATTAAAGATAAAGATGGCTGCATGGTGGCGCAGTGGGTAGCACGATCGCCTCACAGCAAGAAGATTGCTGGTTCGAGCCTAAGCTGGGTCAGTAGGCATTTCCGAGTGGAGTTTGCATGTTCTCCACATGTTGGCGTGGGTTTCCTCCGGGTGCTCCGGTTTCCCTCACAAGTCTAAAGACATGTGGTATAGGTGAATTGGATAAGCTAAATTGTCTGTAGTGTATATCTGTGAATGAGCGTGTATGGTTGTTTTCCAGTAATGGGTTGCAGCTGGAAGGGCATCTGCTGTGTATAACATATGCTGGAGAAGTTGGCGATTCATTTCGCTGTGGTGAGCCCAGATTAATAAAGGGACTAAGCCGAAAAGAAAATGAATGAATGAATGATAAAGATGACATGGATGGCATGGTGGCTCAGTGGTTAGCTCTGTTGCTTCACAGCACGAGGGTTGCAGGTTCGAGTGTCAGCTGGGCCAGTTGGCATTTCTGTGTGGCTTGCATGTTATCTCCATGTTGGCGTGGGTTTCCTCTGGGTGCTCCGGTTTCCCCCACAGTCCAAAGACATGCACTATAGGTGAATTAGATGACTTAATTGGCCCTAGTGTATTAGTGTGTGTTTGAATGCAAGAGTATATGGGTGTTTTCCAGTACTGGATTGCGCTTGGAAAGGCATCTGCTGTGTAAAGCATATGCTGAAATAGTTTGCGGTTGATTCCGCAGTGGCGACCTCAGATAAAAAATGGACTAAGTCGAAGGAAAATGAATGAATGAATGAATGAAAATGTAATGCTTTTAACAAACAATCTTTCTAACATTTTAATTGCTGAAAGCTGCTGAAGTTTGTGCATGTGAAGGTGCATTAAGCAATATTTTAAAAAGAAAATATCAAACCTAGTCCCACATCAAACCCCTACAGCCAATCAGCATTAAGGGGTGTTGCTAGTAATAATAGTGTAGATATAAAAAAAAGTTGGGGGCGGGGGGTCCTGTTGGGTTATGGCTAGGGCTATGCAAAAATATCGATACATCTAACTATTGCGATAATTTATTTTACGATAGTGTATCGATAGTCCAACCTCAAGTATCGATTCAAGTTGTGCCAAACGACCTCCTACTCCGCTCCTGTAGATGTCGCTAACTCGCGATCAACAAAACGCCAAATAGTATGGTATCAGAAGTAAGCAATAGTGAGCGTGGCGGAAAATATAAAGGTGCCTCCAGCTTTTAGAGCTGACGTGTGGCTGCACTTTTTAATGCTATACCAGGGAGTATTGAATTCAACAAAAAAAATGCCATTTGTAAGCTTTGCAATATATATAGTTCTCTGTTCAATCACATGGTGCAGTTCTTATGAATTGGAATGAATGGAAAATAAATTGGAATTGGAATTTTAATTTGTCTGCCGACTTTATAAAGTTGTCAATATAATGTGACACACATACTAACACAAACTATTGCAATATTACTATTTATTGTATTGCAAGATATCGTGATATATTGTATCGTGACCCATGTATCGTATCGCGAGGCACTTGCCAATACACAGGCCTAGTTATGGCCATGTTTGTTTTTGTGCTTTCAAATAGCAACATTGTTTGATGCTTAGTGCATCTTTATTAGCTGCTTTAAGATGAAAACATTTTTCATTCATTGATTTTCCTTCGGCTTAGTCTGTTTATTAATCAGGGGTTGCAACAGTGAAATGATCCGTCAGCTTATCCAGCATGTCTTACACAGCGGATGCCCCTCCAGCTGCAACCCAGTACTGGAAAACATCCATTTATTCATTCACACACACACACACACACTACAGCCAATTTAGTATATTCAATTCACCTAGAGCGCATGTCTTTGGCCTGTGGGGAAAACTGGAGCACCCAGAGAAAACCCACGCGAACACAGGGAGAACATGCAAGCTCCACACAGAAAGGCCAACTGGCTCATCTGGGACTCGAACTAGCAACCTTCTTGCTGTGAGGTGACAGTTCTAACCACTGAGCCACCGTGTCGCCAGTAACTTTTTTTTTCCAAACTAAAAAAACTAAACTTTAAAACACCCATCCAAGAACAGACTGTCACTGACAGACAGCGATTTCAGTACCAAATGCTTCTTCAAACTCTGACGATAAAGGCTGGATGCTGTCTCTGCAGATGCTCTCAGGGTCGGGAAACAAAGAACATTGCCTTGCCAGGTTAGTCAGGGCAGGGAATTGGGAACTGTGTGAAAAGGTAAACACTGCAGTTCAAGGTTGTGATGCCTTTTTTAGGGACCCCTAATTTCATCACAAAATAAAATTATAGATCATTAACAGAAACTGAATGGCTCTATCTGAACTGCTTGAGTACTATGTTTGAATTTATTTTGCCATTGTTAGAAAAGTATCTTATATACAGTTGAATGTTCTACAGTTATATAGAAGTTGAAAATTATTGTTAGCTCTCCTGTGATTTTTATTTTTAATTTTTTTCATAATTTTTTTATTGTTTCTAATATTTCCCAAATGATGTTTAACAGATTGTTATTTTTTACAGTATGTAAATATATATATATCCAATATAAACATTTTTTTCTCCAGGTCATTCATATATATATAAGAATTTTGCCATATAAGACTTCTCTTATATCAGATTATAGTCCCACCGAAGCAACAGCTGACAGAGGATTCTGTTTGGTCTTAAATCCTTTTTTGATGGATTATTTTCATTATTTATGATGGCCTAGCAGTCAAAATAGGACAAATGAGCTCATGTACGGGACAAATTATGGACCTTTGTCAGTGAGGGGTGGGTCTTCTGAACCCCCTGGCTACAGGCCTGAAAAGTTAGACCACATGTTTTATGCTTATAGTAGACATGTTTTTAATAGAATTTTGGCTGTAAAAGCGCACCTACAGAGTTTCAGGCGCAGGTCAGATTGTCTTTAGGTCATAATTTAATTTATATTAATTTTGTCTCTAACTGGTTTGAGCGATTAGATTTATATCCGATCAGAATAAGACGAATGAAGTGACCAAACAGCCTCAAAAATACAGACGAGATGGCATTAGTGCCTTTTGCTGTTAAGTGACATCTGACGGCTGAGGACTCCGCTTGCCATTAAAGCCTTTGTCGGACAGTTATTTAAAAAAAATAATGGCAAAAATAGGGAAAAGGAGGTCATGTTCTGGACAAGTCAATAAATGTACAGGACGTCCCGGCTAATGCGACCAGTTAGCCTAGAACATGGATGGGCAAACTTGATCCTGGAGGGCCGGTGTCCCTGCAGACATTTGCTCCAACCCTAATCAAACACACCTGCCTGCAGCTTTCTAGTGATCTTGAAGACACTGATTAGTGTGTTCAGGTGTGTTTGACTAGTGTTGGAACAAAAGCCTGCAGGGACACCGGCCCTCCAGGATCAAGTTTACCCATCCCTGGCCTAGAACTGTCACGGTTGTGGATCTTTCTGTTTTTCTTGCATGTGTGTGTGTGTGTGTGTGTGTGTGTGTGTGTGGGATGTGGGTGTGTTTTGTTTGGGTTCTTCACCACGTGGTGTGTGTGTGTATGTGTGTTTACATTCATCAGCTGGGTGGTCACGTGTTTTGTTACTACTCACAACGCACGGGTGTTTGCTCTTAGTCACAGCTGTTATGCGTTCCGCGTGCTATATATGTTCTGTGTTTTGTAGATAGCGTTATCAGTCCGTTGTTTGTTCACTCCTGTGTCTGCTCTCTGTTAGACTCTCTCGCTCGTTTTGGTGGAGGGTCTCCGACATAAGCCTGTTTCATTTGGACCTTATGCTCATCTCCATTTCATTGATGTTGTTACTACTGCCTGCTCTGATGACAACATTATCTGTGAGAGACTTCATCCCGATCCGCTTATCTGATGAACTTTACCGCTGGTAAACATGTCGACTTCCTTGAGAGTTGCTACCTAGCGCTAACCTTCCCCTTCCCACGATATCTGGTGAGATATCAGTGAGAGACTTCTATGTGGCACTATTTCTCGGATGAACTTTATCGCTGTTGAGCGTGTTGTATCCTGGTGTGAGCACCCTTGCTCAACACTATATCTGGTGTGATTATACCAGTTGTGACTCTAAATAAATCATCTTGCATTCACTTGCATTTGGGTCTCCTGTGTATATCATTGTGACATAAACCTCATGGATAGGGACAGATTTTTATCTGTTAGAAAGTAAGTAACTTTAGCCTTACCCTGTTTGGCAGTCTTTTTGAACATATGTTCAATATTTTGTGATATAGATGCCACTGCCTGCCTTTTCTGCCTATCTTGCTCTTTTTGACCCATAGTATGACGTTAGTCAGTATGGATGTCACATCAAAGATTCAAATGTTACCACTCAGTGGGTTATGTCACGTGACTCGCATCATATTATTGTGGCTTTGAGGCTCCATGGGATTGTAATTACTGGCCATAGTTATTTAAGTTAGTTTAAGTTAAGTTAATTTAATAGTTACACTTTATTATAATATATATTAAATAATTATATTATATTAATTAAATTATAAATATATTTTATAATATTAAAATACATAAAATAATTAAAAGGACAAATTCTGGACCTTTTGGCCCTGTGAACCACCCGAACCCCCCCTGGCTACAGGCATGTGACTTTGATCTGTTTGTACTGTTTTATGAAGTGTTTTCTCTGATGCGCTGTATCTATTCTTCTGTAATTGAAGAATCATGTCTGGTATTTTACAGTAATCTTACAGGAGAACAGTTGTCAGACGTGAAGGGTGACGGTGCACTAGAGCTGTGTGTTGAGTAATCACATGAGCAGGAGCTGCCGGGACCAGATAAAACCACCACAATGAGCACAGTCTCTCTCTCTCTCTCTCTCTCTCTCTCTCTCTCTCTCTCTCTCTCTC
>CAIGQZ010000217.1:9198735-9209382 GCA_903798205.1 Danio tinwini | reverse complement strand
CTCTCTCTCTCTCTCTCTCTCTCTCTCTCTCTCTCTCTCTCTCTCTCCCTCTCTCTCCATTCTCATCTTTCTTGCATTTGACAGCTAATCACAGCCTATTGGAGAACAATTCCTAATGTGTGCTTCTCCTGTAGCCAAAAGGGTTTTGCAGCTCCTTTCACAACACACGAATGTCAGATTTTTTCAGGGTGAAGAGTGTAATGTTGGGTAGGGGTGCATGATTTTGGAAAAATCTGACATTGTGATATATTGTTTTGCTGCGATTTTATATGTTGCGATCATATCACCGGATGATTTGGAAAGATTTAATTCATTCAGATCGACTGTGAGGATGAAGTCTTTTTGTATGCGGTGCATCTGCATAAAATATGACATGCAAACCACACAGAAATGCCAACTGGCCCAGCTGACACTCGAACCTGCAACCCTTGTGCTGTGAAGCAACAGAGCTAACCACTGAGCCACCATGCCATCCATGTCATAACATCTTTATCATTCATTCATTCATTCATTTTCTTTCCGGCTAAGTCCCTTTATTAATCTTGGGTCGCCACAGAGGAATGAACCGCCAACTTATCCAGCATATTATGTTTTCACGCAGCGAATGCCCTTCCAGCTGCTACCTATCACTGGGAAACACCCCTACACACTCATTCTCACACACATACACACACACACACACACACACACACACACACACACACACATACACACTACATACAATTTAGCCTACACAATTCATCTGTACCGCATGTCTTTGGACTTGTGGGGGAAACCGGAGCATGGGGAGAACATGCAAACTCCACACAGAAATGCCAACTGACCCAGCTGAGGCTCGAACAGCAACCTTCTTGCTGTGAGGCGATTGTGCTACCCACTGCACCACGCATCGCCCTATATAATAGATTACAAGCATATATAAATGCGACAGATCAAAAATTAAAGTGAAACAAACAGTGCTTTGTGGTTTTCTGGGGAGTCTGACAGTATTTACGTATAGAGATTGAACAATCAATTGTAAAACAGCATGGTCATGATTGTATAAATTGATTAAAAATAATGTTTAATAATGTCTGTCTTGTAATCTTTAATAAATAAGCTAAGCCTGCGATGTGACTGTTGCAGATACAACTTAATTGTTCATCTCCAGGTTGGAGGAAAGTCCTTACCCCAGATGGAGGAGTTCAAGTGTCTTGGGGTTTTGTTCACGAGTGAGGGAATGATGAAATGTGAGATTGACAGGCGGATTGGTGCAGCGGCAGCAGTAATGCACTTAATGCATCACTCTGTTGTGGTGAAGGAGTTGAGTCGTAAGGCAAAACTCTCGATTTACCGTCAATCTACGTTCCTACTCTCACCTATGGTCATGAGCTTTAAGTCAAGACCGAAAGGACAAGATCTTGGATACAAGCGGCTGAAATGATTTTCCTTCACAGGGTGGCAGGGCGCAATCTTATGGATGGGGTGAGGAGCTCTGTCACCCAGGAGGAGCTTGGAGTAGAGCTGCTGCTCCTCTACATTGAGAGTCAGCTGAGGTGGCTCAGGCATCTGTTTCGGATGCCTCCTGGGCGCCTACCTAAGGAGGTGTTCCAGCCATGTCCCACTGGGTGGAGGCATAAGGGTAGACCCAGGACACGCTGGAGGGACTATGTCTCTCGGCTGGCTTTGGAATGCCTCGGGATTCCCCTAGAGGAGCTAAATGAAGTGTCTGGGGAGAGGGAAGTCTGGGGTTCTCTCCTAAGACTGCTGCCCCTGCAGCCGAGCCCCGGAAAAGCGGATAAAAAGTGAATGAATGAACTTAATTGTTTTATGTTCAATCAAAATAAATTTGTACTTAAAGTTTTTTTTACAGTGTAGGAACATGTTTTCATAAATTGTCATACACTGTAAAAAATGAAAACTTAAACACATTACTTAAGCTTGTTACAACTACATGAATTTATTAGATTCCACTTACAGTTTTGCTCCATTGGTTTGGCTCATTTCTTGAAACTGGAATTACATTCTCAAAACAACATGGACAAACCACCAAACCACTTGGCAATTGTTCACAACAGAATAGATTTTTCTCATTCATTTCGTCAAATTGCAAGTACATCTAGCCTAAATTTTGCACAATTTCCAACTGAATAGATCTAGTTGATCTAAACTGATTGTTGATTCTCAGTTCAATGATTGTTGCTCCAAAATGCGTCAGCATCATTTCATTGTCTAAGTCATCACATGCACAATAGTCTGTTCAATTTTCAAAATTAGTCAAAAACATAAAACCATGAATATCATATATGAATCTGTGGAACATTTGATACATTTATTAGAACAACTGAGAGTCAGTTAACAAAGGCAGTCAGACTAACAAAGAAGGAATTTCACACATCTCAGATGACCAATCAAGCACTGTAGGGTGCATATCATTTTCATAGTTTTTTGTTTGTGTGTTTATATTACAGTATATTATGCTGTACATTTTTTATTCTGATGTATGTTAATTACTTTATGTGTGTGATTGATAATAGTTACAATTTCATTGGCAGTGTGAGTGCAATATACAGTATGATGTCAAACCTTGGAGGCTACTCTTAACCTAAAATCCCAATTCATAACTTTTTGATTTAGTGGCTAATTCAAATGAACTTGTATGATCTCATTTGTACAATTTAGGATGATTTGCTTACCCCCTAATGATGGTTTGGTTTAGGGGTGTGGTTGGGTGACACGCCTTCTTTTTAAAATTTTACATTTTCGTACGACTGAACACATACGAACTAGCCACTGAATTGACAAAGCGTAAAATAGTTACATTTCCTTGTGAGATCAGACTGAAAATTCTTTTTTTCTCATAATTATTATTTTTTTATCTTATCAGTTTATTTTATTTAGTTTTTACACAATTGCATTCTGTCAAAAGACAATAAAACAGTTCAGTAACCATTTTCAAAAACTGGGCTACTGAAAGGTAACATGAGGGATATTTCAGTGGTCCTCTGCCATAAGGACAAAACATCTAAACATTTAGACTTGCAGTGCTTACGCAATGCCAAAAGGACAAAGGATTTATGGGCCACCGACTGTTTAAATTAGAAGGAAATTTAGTTTTGACACATAAACGAACAGTTTTGGGAAAGATATGAGCTTTTGCAAGTGAGCTTTGAGTGTTGTGCTGAACTGTAAGACTGTTTTGCAAAACAATCTTAGACTATTGAGAATGTAATTTCTGTTTTAAGAACTGAGCCAAACCAATAGAGAAAAACTGTAATTTAGTATGGTTTTTAGTAATAAATTGGTTGAAAAACTTTGTTCTTTTAGGTTTAAGAAGATTTTTTATTAGTAATTTATTTAACTTTATTTAAGTTTTCAGTGTATCAAAATGCATGTCTAAACATGAAGAGACAATAACAGATTTTTAACATGAGACAAATTCTATATGGCTGTAAATGCATGTAAAAATATACATATTCATTCATTTATTCATTCATTTTCTTTTCGGCTTAGTCGCTTTATTAATCAGGGGTCACCACAGCTAAATGAACCGCCAACTTATCCAGCATATGTTTTACACAGTGGATGCCCTTCCAGCTGCAACCCATCACTGGGAAACACCCATGCACTCTCATTCACTACAGACAATTTAGATTACCTAATTCACTTATAGCACATGTCTTTGGACTTGTGGGGGAAACCAGAGCACCCGGAGGAAACCCATGCTAACATGAGGAGAACATGCAAACTCCACACAGAAATGCCAACTGACCCAGCCGAGGCTTAAACCAGCAACTTTTTTGCTGTGAGGTGACAGTGCTACCCACTGTGCTACTGTGCCGCTCAAAATATAAATATATAGATGTGCAAATTCAACATTGGAATGATTGCAGTTTTTTTCTTTAAGTTTTTGTTGTGTCTTCTGAATATGCAAGCTGAGATTGTCTAAACTGCACATTAACCCTGACCCAAATCACGCAGAAGCACTGCTGGACTGATATTGTCTTCATATACACGTCGCCATCATGGTATAATTAGTTTTAATGGCAGTTGGGCTGCTTTGATGAGAATGATTGCTTTGCGTTTGGGTTTTTTCAGAGGGCAGATTTTCCTCAGTTTATCACTGGCGCATGAGCTGATGTTGACAACAAAATAAGAAATGTTTCAACAGTCACAATTTGTCCCGGTTGGCATTGAGAGTTTGATGTGAAGAAATATTATATACTGAATGCAAAGAAATGTGTTAGCTGAGTATATTGATGTACTGTATTCATGTCAGTGTTTAGTGGTGAAAGTATATAAGATTAAGAAACATAGTATAATGAATGCACCCACTTAAAACATTCAGCTGACAACCAGTCATAAAATAACTGTGTTGTCAAACTTTGCCAGCTGGATTCATTAGCTTGGTTTAAAGGTAGTATACCAGCCTGTATGTTAATAGGTATAATTTCTCATTAATTCCATTATCAATCACTTTATTGAATATTAGGAAGTAATTAACCATCTCTAGTGTTTACAGAAAATAGTCAGGAAAAAAAAGAAAATATCCAGTGAGCGGCAGTTCTGTGGGAACAAATGCCTTGTTGATGCCAGAGGTCAGAGGAGAATGGCCAGACTGGTTCCAGCTGATAGAAAGGCAACAGCAACTCAAATAACCACTTGTTACATCTGAGGTCTGCAGAAGAGCATCTCTCATTGCAATACATCCAACCTTGAGGTGGATGGGCTACAGCAGCAGAAGACCATACCGAGTGACACTTCTGTCAGATAAGAACAGGAAACTGAGGCTACAACTCACACAGGCTCACCAAAATTGGACAATAGAAGATTGGAAAAACGTTGCCTGGTCTGATGAGTCTCTATTTCTGCTGCGACATTCGGATGGTAGGGTCAGAATTTGGCATCAACAACATAAAAGGATGGATCCATCCTGCCTTGTATCAATAGTTCGGCTGATGGTGGTGGTTAATGGTGTGGGGGATATTTTCTTGGCACACTTTGGGCCCATTAGTACCAATTAAGCATCGTGTCAACACCACAGCCTACCTGAGTATTGTTGCTGACCATGTCCATTCCTTTATGACCACAGTGTACCCATCTTCTGATGGCTACTTCCAACAGGATAACACACCATGTCATAAAGTGTGAATCATCTCAGATTGGTTTCTTGAACATGACAATGACATCACTGTACTCAAATAGCCTCCACAGTCACCAGAACTCAATCAAATAGAGCACCTTTGGGATCTGGTGGAACGGGAAATTCACATCATGGATGTGCAGCCAACAAATCTGCAGCAACTGCGTGATGCTGTCATGTCAATATGGACCAAAATCTCACAGGAATATTTCCAGTACCTTGTTGAATCTATGCCATGAAGGATTAAGCCAGTCCTGAAGGTAAAAGGGGGCCAAACCTGGTACTAGTAAGGTGTACCTAATAATGTGGCCGGTGAGTGTATCTTCATTTGTGTTCAACAGAAGAAAGAAACTCTGGTTTGTAACAAATGATGGCAGAGTTGAAATTTTGGAGTAAACTATATCCTTTTAATGAAGCTGATGGATATAATATACATATTTATTCTTTCACATCTAAATCTAGCGCATTGACTGTTGGCTTGGGCAAACATTTCAATGCGTTTTGCAATAAATGATTCATTAGCTGAAGAGATTATGTGCAGCACATACGGCTGTGAGTACTAGATGTTTAGTAGCAAAGCAGCTGAAACATGAGCATGTGCCTTTTTTTTTTTATTTTGGAGAGAAACCCAGCTAGCGCTCGACCTATTGTTGTGCATATGTTTGTACACATGGGATATTTCCGCCCCGATTAAAATCCTCTCCAGTTGGTTTGGTTGCGGCAGATGGAGACTGTAGGTATTCTGACATCTCAATGTGAAAGGAGTCAATAGGAAGAGGAAGCCCCTGTACTGGCATGAGGGCTTAATGACGTGTGTGTGTTTGTGTGTGTGTGTGTGAGGAGTGGACATGCTTGATGATAATCGCGTGGTCATTGACTGGAGCCGGCTGCGGGATCAATAGAGCTGACACATGGCTGCCTCCAGGCCCGATCATAATCCTTCATATGTCACTCACTCCTTCATGCCTCGCCATGGCCAGAATCGAGCTGCTGAAGCTCCTGCCGTGACGCGCGTTCTTCTGTCTGAATTCATCGCTGCTATATTGGCATCTTACGGAGGAGGATGAGGGATTAGATCAAATTTAATTACTTTCTCCCACAAAGCCCCATATGTTGATGCCTTTCAGAACATACAGCTTCACACATGAGTGCGATAAACAGGCTATACGCTGCAGCGATCAAACGTCTTTCAGCAGAAGAGTCTTTTAAAAAAGAAGCAATGTTGTGATGCAATTAAAAATGATGTTTGCTGTTTGTTCAAACTACTTATTTAAAATAATCTGAAACAATACCATTCTTGAGTTTTTTAGGATAACTTAATTGTTTTATGTTCAATTCACTTAAATTTTTAAAAACTAATACATTAACTTAATCCCTTCATGTTGTCCCAAAAAATGCAACCCAGGCTCATTCTGAAAACGTAGTCCCATGGATGTTTCTGGAGACCGCAAATTATGTATGGCTTCATTTCTTTTTTTTAAATGAATGCTATGCTAAATCAGGTAAGACAAAAACAGAATCCAAAAAATAAAATGAACAAGTAAATAACAGGGTGAGAGTGAGGTAAAATCAGAAAACGTGGTAAAAATCAGACGAGGGCTTTTCTTTTTCTGAACAGCTTTTGTAAACCGTTGGTTGGGTTTAGGGAAGTGGGTGGGCGGGTCGATCGATAAAATTGGTTAGGTTTAGGGAAGGAGGAGGGTTGGTCAGTCAGTCGATTGGCTGGCCGGCCATTCAGTCAGACAGACAGACAATCAGTCGACAGTGGCCTCTGGTGGGTTTACACGAGAACAGCGGGGGTGAATGGCACAAAAGAAATATTAGTAATATGAAAAAGCACCAAAGCGGCCTCTCGCGGATTCGGGAAAACAAAATCTGCAAAAATACATACCTCCCGGGATGTATTTTGTGGTCTCCTGAAACGTCCACAAGACTGCGTTTTCAGAATGAGCCTGGGTTGGTCAACTCTGTAAAAACACTATAATAATTTATAATAAAGCATAAGGAAAGTGTATAATAATATATATTATAGTATTTACAACTGCTTTGTCAATGACAAGTACTACAGTATACTGTGGTATTAACCAGACAAACTGTAAAAAATAATGTAGTACACTTTACAGAACTGCTTTAATCCTTCGTGGCATAGATTCAACAAGATACTGGAGATATTCCTTAGAGATTTTGGTCCATATTGACATGATAGCATCACATTTACTGGAGATTTGTTGGCTGCACATCTATGATCCATGAATCTCCCATTCCACCACATCCCAAAGGTGCTCTATTGGATTGAGATTTCATGTTGTCGACGCCAAATTCTGATCCTACCATCTGAATGTAGCAGCAAAAATCGAGACTCATCAGACCAGGCAACGTTTTTCCCAATCATCTATTGTCCAATTTTGGTAAGCCTGTGCCAATTGTAGCCTCAGTTTCCTGTTCTTAGCTGACAGGACTGGCACCCGGTGTGATCTTCTACTGTTGTAGCCTATCTGCCTTGAGGTTGGACGTGTTGTGTGTTCAGAGATGCTCTTCTGCATACCTCTGTTGTAACGAGTGGTTATTTGAGTATTTGACTTTCTTTTAGCTGGAACCAGCCTGGCCATTCTCCTCAGACCTCTAGCATCAACAAGTCATTTGCGCCCCAGAACGGCCGCTCACTTGATATTTCATTCTCTGTAAACCCTAGAGATGGTTGTCCATGAAAATTCCAATAGCAGTTAGAGAGGTGTACCTAATAAAGTGGCCGGTGAGTGCAGTTTTTAATTCAGTTAACTGTGGTGCACTGTTAAAAATATACAAATTTGTATGTAAACAGTAATAAACTATGTAAAATTACACAAAAAAAATCTAACTTTATGTAAATCACCATAAATGTAAAGATTTCATGTGTTCATTAAATTGCTCTTTCTGTTTACATTATTTACATTTAAAGTAGGCTATAGTTTTTTTCATGAGTAATAACTAAGAATTTGCTGAATTAATCCTTATTTTTACAAAAAAAAAAACACACAACTACAAAAGGATCTCTGTAAAATAAAGTAAAACAAATATTATTTTTTCAGAATCAGAATCAGAAAGAGCTTTATTGCCAGGTATGTTCACACATGCGAGGGATTTGTTTTCGTGACAGAGCTTCTACAGTGCAACAGAATTACAGAGGACTAAAAAAACAGATAATAAATATATTTTAAAAAGTAGTGAATGCAATATACAAATTGACAAGTGTATGTACAGGTGTATTACTATATACAACATAATATGTGCAGGTGTTATGTGCAAATTGGCATGTAAAGTGTGTTGTTAAATAAGTGTATGTGTGCATAAAAAAAGTGTATAGCAGGTAGTGATGTTGGTTCCACAATTATTATCATCATCAAGAAGCTTATCATTATCATTTTATAAAGAAGCTTATAGAAAAGTGTACCATACTGTACATTATGTTTTTTACAACAGGTTTTTGGAGGTTAGTTTATGTCTATCTAAAATAAATGTGTAAAAATAAAGATCGTAACTACAATAAGCAAGAAAGATTGTGAAAAACAAAAAATAGTAAATTCATAATAAAAAAACAAGATCTGTAGAATAATTAGCAATTTTCCTAAAACATTACAGTTTAAAATGTTTTGAGAATGGTACTTTTATTAATTGTTCATTATACATTTATTAAAAACAACCTTTTATTACATATTTTTAAAACAAGACAATCATAAAATATTAGTAAGTTCTATATTATTTTTAATACAAATATATATTTTAAAACCAGAAATGTATTAATATATGAATATAATCAATAGCATTTTGAATACAAAAAAATATAAATATTAAGTAATAAAAAAAATGTATATTTTTATTCATTTTTTTGGAAACAATGTTGCATTGTTACTTTTCAGAATTATTTGGTGAATAGATTAAAAATAGAGTAAAATATTTAAAATGATATCTTTTGCAATACTTCAAATGTTTTACTTTCAATTTTGATCATTTTAATGTGCTCTTCATAAATAAAACAAGAGTACATTAAAAAGAACAAAAATAAATAAATAAATATACTATTAACAGGTTTTTTTAAGAGCAGCAGCAGCAGCAATAAACATTGCATTTTTTGAATTAGCATAATTCATAAGCAGTATAATACAATTTTAGACATTTTTATTTTGCACAACATTTGTGGAAAACATTAGGAACTATGGTAAACATCTGAAAAAGCTCTTTTAAAACCTAGTCATGGTGCAGAAAAGTCTCAATGTGCCTGAAAGTGCCTTCAGCATCAGAAACAGCGGATGACTGAGCAGCACAGAGCAGAAAAAGCCTCTTCACCTCCTAACATTGAGCTATTGTCATGTCAAAAAAAGGAGCGAGCCATCATAAACCCACATTAACCCACACATCTCACACCTCCAGTCACAAGAAGGCAGAAACAGAAAGACATATGATGAGATGAGAGCAGAAAAGAGAGGGGAAAAACAAGCATAGACCCAACACATTTCATGCAGAAATCAAGCCAATTCCTGTGTTTGTCTTTTCCGTCATTCAGCTCAGATAAAACGCAGTGTCTCCTGAACGTGGGAGATGACTACATGTTTGCGGATTGCTATTGATTAAACTAATCTCGCCTGAAGCTCAGTTTTGTGTTTCCACTGTCAGGCAGTGAAACCTCTTGTTCTATACACCAAAAACACTCCGAAAACATGCACATGTTGTCATTTTACAACTGATAAAGAAGCTTTCCAGAGATTGGCTTCCATGTTTTTTTATGCACGAAACGTCAGTCAGGCAAGATTTATGTCTCTATGCCAAAAGAAAAGTGTCACACGTTGATGTATGAGGAATTAAAGAAGTGCATCCAGTTTTACATTACAGCAGTTTGCTTCGCTGCTGATTTTATAACAGATCACTTGATAAAAATGAAGATGATTCATTCGTTGTGTGTCTTTCTACGAGATGGACAGGAATTAAATTGGATAGAAACAGTGGATAGGTGGTTGCTTTATTGCCATGAAATATGGGAGTTTGGGGTTTGAATCTGGCTTGCAACATTGTATTGATTGCTATTGTATAGAGAGATTTGGGATTGCATACTGTATAGTATTACATGAATGTTTTGCATGTGATTGTAAAGCAAATGCTGACAATGCTCTTATTTTACGACTTAATTTAATGGAGACGTTTTTGACACATTATAAGGATAATTTGGCAGGTCATTGAATGACAATAGTTTGTTCTGTAGCCAAAGAAAAAAAAAATAGGGTGTCTACTAATAATAATAATAACAAAATATAATAGTAGTATTGTAAATATTTCCTTGCTTTGTTAAACATTACTTGGGAAATAAACAAGAATCAAAATTTCATAGGAAAGATAATTTTAGTAGGTGTTTTATTGTTTTGTTTTGCTTAGCTTTGCTTAGCTTTACTGTTTTGTTTTGTTTCACTTTGTTTTTGCTTTGCTTTGCTTTGCTTTTGTTTTGTTGTTTTGTTTTGTTTTGTTTTGTTTTGTTTTGTTTTGTTTTGTTTTGTTTT
>CAIGQZ010000217.1:9167289-9196437 GCA_903798205.1 Danio tinwini | reverse complement strand
TATATATATATATATATATATAAAATGATGTTTATAGATCTGATGGTTCTATCTCTGTCAGTGACTCTTACAGTTAAAATGAGTACATCCACTAAGTGGTTCTGTCACTGTGTTTAATCCTTTCTGTGCATGCATGACTGTATGGTATAGTATGGTAGTTCGTTTTGAAATAAAAATAGTGAAATGTTTGTTTTTGCTGGAGGAAACAGTTGTGATTATGAGGTGAGCACTGAGGAAACAGTAGATGGGAAATCCATTTGTTCCTTCATAACATCGGGGTACAAGTGATACAAGTATACCTATAGCAAAGAACTGAAAATAAGCATATTTTATAGCAATTTATCGATAAACACACACCTTGTTCTCTCGCTCTGCACAGCTGTAGTTTGCTGATCAAATGAAAACGAAATAACGAGAAGGAGCTTTCGAGAACGAGAATTCTGCCGCCGTCTTCATATCAAATTTAAAGAGGACTGAGGCGATAATTTGGTGTACAGTTTATGAGCTAATCAAAAAAGTATTAGGGGGGCTGAGCAACAATATAGGGAGGCTAAAGCCCCCCTAAAATAGGCCTAGCAACGCCCATGATTTACACTCTTTTGGCTTGTTTCCACTGAGTGGTACAGTACGGTACGGTTCGGGTCGGTACGGGTCACCTTTATCAAGCTTGCGTTTCCATTACAAAGGGTACCCTTTTGGTGGGCGTGGTGTACTACAGAGAGTTTCAGTCGACGTCATTCTCGCTCGAATAAATGTCTACAGTAAAGCTGTACAGTTCGTTCACATTATATGAGAAGCTCTTCTAACAAAACAGATGCTTTAAACATATTAATACTTGTTTATAAATGTTTATTACTAACATTTATATGAACATGATTTGATTATAACTGCAGATCAATGACAGTGTTACAGCCTACTGTAACGTCTGCAATTATATCAAATAAATAAATAAATGCAACATATATGAACACATACAGACCCTTACAGTCTCCTATATGTTACCAATTACAGATAAACGACACACAGCATACATTAAGTCCTTATTTGAGTTCGGCAATCCTTGTAATCCTGTCAGGCTTCTCCTTTTTTTCTGCGCTTCACTCTCGCGTTTGTCCTTTTCTTTCTGAATGGATCAGATGTCGAAGACGCTTCATTAATCACACACGCACGTTATTATCATCAGCTAAAGAAGTTTGTTATATCAAATCTTGACGCGAACGCGGGCTCCCTGGAGAAAGCGAAAAACCGCTCGCACTTTTAGACGGCCTCATAAAACAACAGCAACAAGGCAGATTCTTGGCTTTGTGGTTGTTCATCAAGACAACGACAAGGTTTGTTTTGAGCCCGGGTCATCCATGTATCGTTATTATATGCATATAGTTGTCTCGGCTGTGCATTTAAAAACATGGCGGCTCCATTGTTTTGATTCTGGCTAGCTCCACGAGATCGTGACGTATCTCTGTAAACCAATCAGCGTTCAGCTGCGCGTGTAGCTCCACCTTTGGGTACCCTTTCTCGTCTTTGGTACCCTTTCGTAAGGGTGCCGAAAAAGTGGTACGGTACGGATCGGTTTGGTACGCTTTTGACAGTGGAAACGGCCATAAAAGCGTACCGACCCGTACCGACCCGTACCGTACCACTCAGTGGAAACGGGCCTTATACGTCAGATTTTCAATACAGCTCCAAAAAAAGACGTTTTCTGATGACTCTGCAATTGTCGGTTACATAAAAGATCATGATGAGAGTGAGTATAGGTTGCTTTTAAAAAGTTTTGCTGACTGGTGTGAAATAAACTGTCTTAAATTAAATACTAATAAGACCAAAGAAATTATTGTTGATTTTAGCAGACACCCACAACAAGCGGTGCCAGTGACTATACAGGAGTCAGCAATTGAGATTGTTTCATCATATAGGTACCAGGGTGTATATCTGAATAACAAGCTTGATTGGTCTGGAAATACAATTAAGGTGTATAAGAAGCATCAGAGTCGCATTCATATATTAATACGACTGAGGACCTTTGGTGTGTGTCAGACGCTGTTAAAGACTTTTTATGATTCTGTGGTGTCTCCTGTATGCTGTAACCTGCTGGGGAGAAGGACTGTTGGAGAAGGAGAAAAGCAAATTACATAAGCTTATAAAAAGGACATGTTCTGTTGTGGGGTGTGTACTACACCCTATAGACCATTTTGAGGGATATAAACAAAAACAATGGTCCCAACGCATTTCCAGTTTTACGTTTTAATTTATATAACCTCAGAGAATCCAAAAAGAGCCGCATATTGACAAATAATGTTATAGTAGCTGTTTTAACATGAAGTTATGATTGAACTGCTTCTTCTTACATAAGAAATAGTTTGATAACAAGCAGGACTATAGAAGAGATTGCATATGATGGAATGATGGACAAATTTGTCGGTCTGATAAATCACGATAGTCATCCCTTTTTGATATAGTCCAAGTGTGAGCAAGATCTTTTAGCTCAAGATGAATACTGAGCCAGTGTTATAGGAAACGATACAGGAAGTCATTTTTACCAACAGTGATCAGATTGTATAACCATATATAACCATATATAGTCATTTTAGATGAATTATGCTGAAATGTAGTAGCATTAGATATGAACTAGTCTCTATTCGTTGTTTGAAACTAAGGTGTGCAGTGTGAATGTAATTTTATTAATATTGTTTTTTTTTTATTCATTCATTCGTTTTCTTTTCAGCTTAGTCCCATTATTATTCTGGGGTCACCACGGCGGAATGAACCGCCAACTTATCCACCATAACCTCTCATTCACACACATATACTACGGACAATTTTAGCTTACCCAACTCACCTATACCACATGTCTTTGGACTTGTGGGGGAAACCGGAGCACCCGGAGGAAATCCACACGAATGCAGGGAGAACATGCAAACTCCACACAGAAATAATAACAGACCCAGCCGAGGCTACCTACTGCACTACCGCATCACCTCTATTATGCCATTTATTTTATCTATTTTTAGTATGGAGAGCTTTGCTGTGACGTGAATTTCCTTTTGGGATTAATAAAGTCTAAACAAACAAACAAATAAATAATTATTTGATGCATAACAAGTTTTTATCAAATAAAATACTGAAAATAATTTACAAAATGTAAAGAAGAAGAGTTGCATTGTTACATTTATAGTATATTTGTTGTAAATTAAGTTAAACTTATGAATTTACACACTGCACATATTTATAATATATATATTTTTGTAAATTATATAAAAGCACGGTGGCACAGTGGGTAGCACAATTGCCTCACAGCAAGAAGGTTGCTGGTTCGAGCCTTAGCTGGTTCAGTTGGCATTTCGTGTGGGTTTCCTCCAGGTGCTCCCGTTTCCCCCACAAGTCCAAAAGCATGTGGTATAGGTAAATTGCATAAGCTAAATTGACCGTAGTGTATGTGTGTGAATGAGTGTGTATGGATGTTTCCCAGTAATGGGTTGCAGCTGAAAGGGCATCTGCTGCGTAAAACATAAACTGGATAAGTTGGTGGTTTATTTTGCTGTTCCAACCCCAGATTAATAAAGGGACTAAGCCGAAAAGAAAATGAATGAGTGACTTTTTTTTAATTAAGTAAATACACCACATAACATTTTATTTATATAATACAATAAAGACAAAACATATATTTATAATATAAATTCTAATTCTAATATTTTTAAGTCAGTAATGTTTTTGTAAATTACTTAAAATAAATTGCCTTTATTTTTAATATATTTATAAATCATTTTAGCTATAAATATTGCACAATCATAACTTTAGGTAATTAAAGTTAAAATTAATTAACTTTATTTAATTACGTAAAGTGCAATATTTATATTTAAAATGAATTTATTTAAAACTAAATTGTAAGTAATTTTATAAAATAAACATTAAAACAAAAAAATAATATATATATATATATATATATATATATTTTTTTTCCAGTTTTTAAAAATACTTTTTTTATAAACATTCTGTAAAACTTAAAGTTGTGATAATTTTATTCTGGATATTTTTCCAGACATAAAAAAAGAAAATAAATGTTAAATAAAATCTAAATTGATTAGCAGGGGTGGATTTAGTGATTTGGGGACCCTAAGCAGTTTCAGCTATGGGGCCCAATAGTCCTAAAATACACCTTTTTAATCATAAAAAAACTGCTTTTTGTATCACCCAATCTCTTTTCTGTTTTATCCTAATGCATTATCTACATTTTAAATTATTGTTGTCTTAAATTGAATTCACCATAAAAATAGCCTACTAAATCAATTGAAAATAATATATGTTTTTTTAAATCTTTACTTGATTTGACTGCTGGACATCTCCATGATTGGGGGTTGTAAGACAAATTTGCATATGTAATATTCATTCATTCGTTCATTTTCTTTTCGGCTTAGTCCCTTTAGTAACCTGGGGTCGCCACAGTGGAATGAACGGCCAACTTATCCAGCATATGTTTTACGCAGCGGATGCTCTTCCAGCCACAACCCATACACTTCCATTCAAACACACACACACACACACACACACACAGACTATGGACAGTTTAGCCTACCCAATTCACCTATAGCACATTTCTTTGGACTTGTGGAGAAACTGGAGCACCCGGAGAAAACCCACACGAACACGGGGAGAACATGCAAACTTCACACAGAAATGCTCACTGACCCAGGTGGGACTCGAACCAGTGACCTTCTTGCTGTGAGGCGATTGTGCTAGCCACTGCGCCATCGTGATGCCGCATTTGTAATAATTATAATAACATGTTATTTGTTAGACCCTCACCTTACAAAATATGATAGGAAATGGTAGAAAAAGGCAATGTTATGTATAGTTTATATTTCTAGGTATTTATTAGAGGCCCTACATTTTTCTGGGGTTCTAAGCGGCTGCTGACTTCGCTTCCTATTTTAGGAACGCATTATTTCAATGCAACCCTTCAGACAAACTGCTAAATATAATATTTACAATTCAGATGTTAAAAAATTGAGCATAAGTATATCCTGCTCCATATTTCATAAGGCCGTCTGCAGAAAATCCCTTCAGCCAAGGACATTCAGCCGATGTGACCAAGTGTTCGTGTTGTCATTGCAAACTTAGTAGAGTTGCTAATCTAAAGCATCGGCTCCATTCAAGCTCTTTAATGGCCAGTAATAAGGGTCCGTCTGAACTCAGAATGAGGGAAGTGCTTGACAGTCTAATTAGCTAATCATCTTCACACACCGATGCACAAATAAGCCCTGCATTCGTTATTTACGAGACCCAGACTAAAGCAGCGCTCGGCCAGATCAATCTCTCACAGAGGCCGTGAGGAATAAAACATGAGGTGAGAGCCAAACTGACCTGTTATTTCCTCAGCTGCTCATTTCCAGCAAGAATTAGCTGCTGTTCAGTCCACAGCAGGGGCGCTGATGACACGCCGACCCACATTATCAAAAAGACATGCATATGATTGGCTTAATTGCGGAAAAATGTGGCCCCGTGGGACGAGGCGTAGTGTGGACTAACCTGTGGTGTCGTATGGTTAATGGATGCGGTAATTAAATGAAAGTGATGGATGGTGAGGAACGGCTGAGGGATGACTGCAGATCTCCTGCTCAATGCAATAACAGAGTTTCTGTTGGGTCATAAAGAGTTTCTAAATAAAGCATAATTTAATTAGAGTGTAGATTTGTATACATGACAGAAATTAAAGTACTTTAATTGGTAATAGACAGCTCGCTCATTTCTGTTCAGTCCTTTCTGTGGATTATATTGGTGCACCAATGTAGGGAATGGTGAATGAGGGTATAGGGGGTGATTTTGGATACAGCATACATTTTTACGCAACAGGGGGTCATTGTGAAAAACATACCTCTGTATACATTTTTGGAGAGCGCCAATTATGTAGCCAGAGCTACGTATGGCTGAATTTTGTCTTTAAAATGAAGGCTACGGGGCGGTATGACACCACCTATGCTTCTGTGTCTTTTCATGCTACCAACTGATCATTTATCTTAGTATGGATGGCTTTTCTGCTGTTACCCGTTTGCCTAGTAGCTCGCCACGTATGTCGGCAGACTTGAGATGCAGAGAGGAGTTGACCGTGACGAAAAGAATCCGAGTCCAGCGAAGAGTGGTTCCAGAAAGCAGGTTAAACAAAAACAAAAGGCAAAAATAAAATAAAAAAACAAGTAAATAACAGGGTGAGAATGTGGTAAAATCTGAAAATGTGGTAAACATCAGACTGCCCCGAGGGTTTTCTTTTTCTGGATTGCTTTTGAAAACACTGTCAGTTGGGTTTAGGGAAGGTGGTAGGCACTAGTCAATCAGTGCTTTTAAAAACACTATGTTTGGTTTAGGGAAAGGGGTCGGTCGGCCTGTCAGTCGACAGCAGCCTCTGGTGGATTTACGCGGGAACAGCAGGTGCGATTGGCACTCGCGAGAGAAATTTGAAATCTGAAAAAGTATACACAGCGGCCCCTGGTAAATTTGCAAAAACAGCAAAAACGCACCTCCTGGGACATATTTCGTGATCTCCAGAAATGTATATAGTGGTATGCATCAATAATAAGCCTGGGTTCATTTTAGGCCTAATTTTAGGTTCACCAAAAAAAATAAAATCACACTTGAGTGATTCTATACTTTTACAGATTGCTTTCTTCTGGAATGTTGGGAAAAAACAGCTAATGACATTCAAAGTAGGAAAAAAAATACTATGGAAGTCAATAGCTGTTTGTTCTAATATTCTTCAGAACAAGTGGAGGATGATTAAACAATTTTCATTTCATTTTATTCGTTTGTTTATTCGAATCAAGCAAACTCTGCATATTTTCATGTTGTCCAAGCTAATGCGCATGTGCACTCGAAAGGAAGAAGATCACAACATCAATTTAATTTATGGCCGTTCTACACATTATCATCTTCTGGATAATGCTTTGTCAGCTTGCGCTGTTCTTCTGAAGTAATTCACAACTTGGTCTTGATGGCGAATCTCCTCCAGAAATGACAGCGACTCTTTGTTTACATGTTTGTGGGCGTTTGAGTAATCAATGTCATGTGACGTGCGTTTGACAGGACCGACTGTATCTCACGTTCATTTCATACAGATTATTCATTCATTCATTTTCTTTTTGGCTTAGTCCCTTTATTAATCCAAGGTCGCCACTGCGGAATGAACCGACAACTTATCCAGCATTTACGCTGCGGATGCCCTTCCAGCTGCAACCCATCTCTGGGAAACATCCATACACACTCATTCACATTCATACACTACGGACAATTTAGCCTACCCAATTCACCTGTACTGCATGTCTTTGGACTGTGGGGGAAACCGGATCATACAGATTACAAAACCAAAAAAACTTTGTTTTAAAGAGCACGTTTGTCTGATCTGAGTTTCTCCCCCCGAGAAACATCAGTTTATAGCAACTACTCTTGAACTAGTAGACAGAGCTTCATTCGCCATGTTGACCATTACACTTTTTCCCCATTCAAAACGATACGGGTTACATGTCTTGTGTACTCTATAGTCTTTGGTTCTAGGTTGTACATAATTTTAAACTTTAATTTTAAACTTCATAATTTTAAATTTTAGGCCTTAATTTTCCTTGCATTTAACACCACTTCTAATGCTCCTGAAATGCTTCGTTTTTTTGTTTTCTCAAAGTACTGTGTTCAATTTCTGCAAGTCGGATTTGACTTTTTTATTTTGTAATATAAAATAAAAGAGCGACGCAGTGGCACAGTAGGTAGTGCTGTTGCCTCACAGCAAGAAGGTCGCTGGTTTGAGCCTCGGCTGTGTCAGTTGGCGTTTCTGAATTGGGTAGGCTAAATTGTCCGCAGTGTATGAGTGTCAATGAGTGTGTGTGGACGCTTCCCAGAGATGGGTTGCAGCTGGAAGGGCATCCGCTGCATAAAATCGTGCTGGATAAGTTGGCAGTTCATTCCACTGTTGCGACCCTGGATTAATAAAGGGACTAAGCCAATAAGAAAATGAATGAATAAATATAAAGTAAAAAATGGTTTTAAATGTAGACCCTGCAGAAAAAATAAAGGCTGTTTTTGCTTCCTTCTGAATGCTACTGATTCAGGATGAGCCTCTGGATGTGTTTTAAAAATCATTCAAGGTGCACTTGTGACTGAAATACAACAGTGTATTATTAGCCATTTTAAGATCTAAATGGGAATTGAATGGGCTGCTTGTTTAAAAAGTCAAATATTGTTAAGTGTGGTGGATTAAAAAACAGCAAAAATCGGATGGTTGCAACAATAAATATGCCTTCACGGTGTTACTTAAACACAACAAGAGGGCTGGAAAATCATGGTCACATTATCAAAGAGACATACATATGATTGCCTTAATTGCAAACAAATGTGGCCTCATGGGACGAGGTGTAGTGTTGCCTAACCTGCCGCGTCATATCATTAATGGATGTGGTAATTAAATGAAAGTGATGGATAGCAAGGAAGATATCCTGCTGAATGCAATCTGTCAGTCAGGGTTGGGAATATAAAGCCTTTTTTTATTTATTCTTCTGATTCACCAGCTGTTGGTTTTGTTTTAGAACTCATTCAAGGTGTGCATGTGACTCTTTGAGGAATACTACACCATACTATTAGCTGTTTTATATTCTAAATGGGAATAGAATAGTCTGCTTGTTTCAAAGGAGGAATGGAGAAATTGATTGTAAAGGGTGGTGGATTGAAAAGAGCAGAAATCGAATGGTTGCAACACAATATTTAGCCTTCACAGTGCTACTTAAATACAGTCCACAACTGAGGGGTTGGACAATCTAGTTCATTAGTTCTGCCACTAGTTGAGGCATTGGTCTGTATCGAATGGTCATGAATCACGATGTTTACATGTAATTTATGGTGGTGTTTTGTGTAGTGTTTCTAAAGGAGGAAATACTGTTACTGGACCAAATTGCATCTGCTTGTGTTATAAAATAAAAGTCTTTTAAACACATTTTAAAACAAGATAAGCAGTAAACACCTACTGAAATCACAATATATAAAAATGCTAATCACTTAAAAATGGTTTAATTGATTCTTTTGAATAATTATAGGGCACATATTATGCAAAATCAACGTTTGGAAGTCGTTTGGGAAGAAATGTGTAGGAATATTGTGTAGGGCTAGGGTGAGATTAGGGCAATAGAAAATACAGTTTGTATATACAGTATAAAAAAACACAACAAAAAAAAACAAAAGAAACCTATGCAATGTCACAACAATTCACAAAAACAACTGTGTTTCCGCATACTTATACTACGCCCTTAAAGTATGCACTTTTTTGTGAAGGAAAAATACATACTTTTGAGAGTGTAACAGAAGAGTATGCAAGCTTTGGGACACATTACTTCCTCATTAACAGATCGTTATGTTGCTTAGTTATGAGCTCTATCAATCATCCACACATCGTCCACATTTCTGTCGTATTTAATTTCCTACCTTACTGGAGAAGCAGCAGCAGGTTAATCTGCCATTCACAAGTCTTTTATGCAGAGAAATCTCCTCAGGTGTTTGGACATTTATGCATTCAGACGTTAATGTCTAAACATGTCTTTATATAAGTTCAGTATTGTTGTTGCAGATGACATATAACACAGAAAATGTGACTTAAATATTTTCCAGTGGGCTAGATATTAATTAACAGTCATACAAACATCTTTACCGAAATCTGTCTACTTGACGGTGGGTCTCGCGCGTCCATGTTTGTAGTTTGTTTACACTTTTCACCCGTGTTTGTAGTTCTAATTGATTTCATGTTCAACGCGCAATGCTCTGTGGGCAATATCTGCGGTCAGAATATGAAGGCTTCTACACTTAACATTTCGACCGGAAATAGTAAACCATCCGGGAACCTTTGACATACTCTTTTCAACATACTATGATTTGGGACATACTAATTCTATTTTCAAATACTATTTAGGACGGATAGTATGCACATTGAGATACAGCATATGTGCTTGCATGTGCTTGCGTGTGTGTGCCTTACATAACCTTGTTATAAAACCATTCACCTATTTGACAAACAAAATCTGTGTAAACGAGTCTTTGTTACTGTAACATAATCATGTTTTCTCATTGCAGAATGCAGACTGCGTCTTTATAAATACAATTATGACTGAATAATTAATATCATGTTAATTATAATGCAACATTTGAGTCTTCAAAGATACATTTATGGAATTGTTATGCTTGATTATACAAAAATTATAAACAAAGGTATAAATCATAATAGAAAGATGTGACTTGATAAACAACAAGTCATCTGACTTTTTTTTTTTGTGCTTTGTGTCTGTGTTCAGATAACCAAATAAGTCTATCCCCTTATCTGTCAGGACATTTTGCAGGAATTTATTTTTATTCACTTTTTATTAACCTAAACTTATATGAAGAGTGGCATTGTGCCTCAGTGGTTGGGGTGGGGGAGATGGAAGGATTGCGAACTGAAGAGCGGGGGGGTTGGTGCTATGGCACTTACGTTTATTTTGGAAGGGCACTTTTTATCCTAGACTCAAAAGTGCATGTACACTGCACAGATTGAGCCCTATGTGTCTGGTTGAGCACGTGCCTGGTTCAAGTCCTGGCTCAGCCAGTTAACATTTCTGTGTGGAGTCTGCATGTTCTCCGCGTGTTGGTGTGGGTTTCCTCTGGGTGCTCCGGTTTCCCCAACTGTCCAAAGACAACTAAATTGGCCGTAGTGAATGAGTGCTTGTGTGAATGCCAGAGTGTATAAGTGTTTCTCAGTACTGGGTTGCAGCTGGAAGGGCATCCGCAGCATAAAACATATGCTGGAATATTTGGCGGTTCATTTCACTGTGCTGACCTCTGAAATAGAGACTAAGGCCCAATCACAATTCTATTTTTTTTTCTTTTAAAGCATGACGGTAAAACGCGAACGCAGTTATGAATATATTAAAACATATGTTTGTTTGTCGTAAAGATTCGTAATAATGACAAAAAAATACTAATTTGTGGATCTCCTTACTTCCGGGTTCAGCAATACTGCCGTTGTGGCAGGTGTATTCTGGGAAACTTCTTACCCCTTCGTTTCAAGTGTCCTCCTGAAAAATCTTCGTTCGAAGGGGTGTATACCCCTTTCCCTTAGCCCTACGCCTTCAAGCTAAAGAGAACTGGGACACCACTAGCCCTTGATGTGAACACGCAAAACGAGGGGTAGGGGTAAGGGAAAGGGCTAAGGGGTAGAATTGGGATTGGGCCTAAGCCAGGGATGTCCATACTCGGTCCTGGAGGGCCGGTGTCCTGGAGAGTTAAGCTCCAACCTTAACCAAACACACCTGAACCAGCTAATCAAGGTCTTACTAGATATACTAGAAACTTGCTGGCAGGTGTGTTGAAGCAAATTGGAGCTAAACTCTCAAGGACACCGGCCCTCCAGGACCGAGTTCAGACACCCCTGACTAAGCCAAAGGAAATTGAATAAATGAATGAACTTATATGACAAACTATGCATAATAGACATAAATCACCAAAGATTTTTTTTAATTGTGAATTTCAAAATGTGGTTACAGTTCAGGGGTTATGGTGACCAGACTTTTTTTGGTTTGGTTTGTTATTGCTAGAGTGATGTACTGTAAGGCTCCACCCTCCTCTGGGTAGGGGGGCGGGGATCAGTAGCTCATTAGCATTTTAAAAACACACAAAAACAGCATTTATTAGCAAAAAAATTCAATCTTAATTAATGAAATATTTTCCAATAGAGCTATTCAAATCACCTGGTAATATCATATTCATATTGCAATATAAATCACAGCAAAACAAACATATCTCAATGACAGTTTTTTTCCAATATCGTGCACCCCTAATGTATAGCATGTATAGGCTTAATTGGTGATTAATAGGAACTCTACAAATTTCATGATTTTTTTCAGCAAAAATGTAGACTTTCTACAAATATTGAAAGTGTTCTCGACACTGTTTTGTCTGCAAGTCCCTAAAGCAGTCTGACATATTATTACAGCTAAAGTAGCAATGTTTCTATCTAATACATCTCTGAATCTTACATGAGAGGATAAAAAAACGACTCTAGAGATGTTTAAGTGATGTCTAGGTGGCACAAACCACATTCCCTCCGTCTATCTTCTCATAATAAAAGCATCACAGTGTGTTCGTGTTGTCTTCTCAGGTTAACGCTTTGGGAAACCCGCAGGGATCAGCCTGAGGGAGGCCTTGGCAGGACATCGGCACTGGAAAACGTCCATGGCTGGAGTGTTGGTAGGCTGTGCACACAAACACCGCCGTACTGAAACAACAATGAGTGACGGGAGAGCCAGCGGGATTGTTAATGTGGCATATGAGATTGCTAAGAGGAAACCGTGGGGAGGTATTACGCAAATCCAACGCTTCTCCAGCCATCAGCAAGGCTTCAGAGAGCAAGGGGAGCTGTAGCTTACATCAGCGTGAATACAAATGATCTTTTTTTTTCTCCAAGCATATAGAGTCAAATGAGCAGAAGATAAAGAGATAGAAGAGAGAGGATGTCTGTAGGAGGGGTTGGGGACAGAAGAGGAAGGCAGGAATTAGGTGAGTGTTTGTTGAACAGTGTGTAGTCGGGATTGAACATGTGCTACTACTTGGGCTCAGATCCCCTGAAGTGCCATTCAAAACAGGCACGTCGCCCAGAAAAAACAGAGAGAACTGGAGGATGGAGGTTTTTCGAAAGTCAGACATGGAGTCCCTTTGGTTCCAATACTTTTTTTGTAAAATGCAAAGATCAGACTGTGAACACGCATTAAATATTCTTTATTTTTTCTGAATGTCAAAGCATAAACTGATAAAAGTTATTAGTTGACGTTACTTAAAAGAAGGGAGTAAATCCATTGATTTTAAAGTGATTAATTGACTCTGTTTAAAAAGTGGTGAGGGCAGCATGGTGGCGCACAGTGGCTAGCACTCTAGCCTCACAGCAAAAAGGTCGCTATTTCGAGCCCGGAGCTGGGTCAGTTTACAATTCTTGAAGAGTTTGCATGTTCTCCTCTATGTGTGTGAATGGAAGTGTATGGGTGTTTCCCAGTGTAAAACATATGCTGGATAAGTTGACGGGTCATTCCACTGTGGCAACCCCAGATTAATAAAGGGACTAAACCGAAAAAGAAAATGAATGAATGAATGAATTCAAAGCGGTGAGAAGACATGTTGTCTTAAAATTTGTAAGTAAATTAACTATGTGCTTAAGTATAAAAAATTAAAGGGCACCTAGGTTACCAAATTTTTTTTTTTCAGATTTAAGGTAAGTCTTTTGTGTCTCCAGAATATTTCTGTAAAGTTTCAGCTCAAAACACCCATTAGATTATTTATTATACCCTTTATAAGTTTCTATTTTTTTTTAGCTCTGAGAATCAGGTAGCTTTTTTTGTGTACTGTGTCTTTAAGGCTAGTTCTTCACGCCCACCGTTTTCACGTGCCTGTCAGTGTGTCTTAGGCTTTTTATAAAAGCATGACCGTAAAACATGAACGCGGTTCTGAATATATTAAAACATGTGTTTGTTTGTTGTAAAAATTCATAATAATGACAAAAAATGCTAATTTGTGGCTCTCCTTACTTCCGGGTGCAGCAAAACTGTCGCTGTAGCTGGTGCATTCTGGGAAATTTTCTTACCCTTTGGTAATGCGTGTGCTCCAGAAAAATCTTTGTTTGAAGGGGTGTATACCCCTTGCCCTTAGCCCTACACCTTCAAGCTAAAGAGAATTGGGACACCACTACCCCTTGACGTGAATGCGCAAAACGAGGGGTAGGGTTAAGGAGAAGGGCTAAGGGGTAGAATTGGGATTGGGCCTTAATCTCCGCCCTCGGCTGCGTCAGACAACAGACAGACTAGAAGGAAGCTGATCTCACGTAATGTTTGTGAGAAATACAGTAGGAACTTTACCAATGAGTATTTAATGCATTTGTTGTGCAGTTGCAACAATGAGTCACACACAATGTCGTTACAAAGTTCACACACACACACACACAGACTGCTGTTTGGATATCTGTTATGTTACTGTACAAAATAAACCTGATTTAACATCCACAAACCGGAATTGATCTTCTCTTATAATTGTACTGAAATGCGGCTGTTGTGATGAAGTAAAGCTGAAGTAAATCACTGTAATTTATTACACACATGCACTGCTTTAAAACATTTTAAACTTTTGATATCATTTGATGATGATTGATGATCCTAGCAATCTGAACAGACATTTTATTCCCGGTTGCTTTGCGCACGTCCTGTCTTGTTGATTTGGTTAAACACGTTACTGGGGAGACATGTTAATATGCAGCTGTCAATCAATTCGGTGGGCGGGGGGGCCGCACTCCTACGTCAAGTTGCGGTCGGTCTCAAAACCGCTCCAATTGGTCCATCGTTTTTATGTTGTTAAATTGAAAAAAAAAGGACTGGGTGTGTTTATATCACCCCAATATGACAGTCTATACACTATACCTACACAAATGTAGGTCTTAACAGCTTGAAAAGTAGATTTTTCACCATAGGTGCCCTTAAAGTCAACTTAATAGTGTTAAGTTCCAAATAGGTATAAATTACATTTTTAAGTAAAGTCAACTTGTCACATTTATTTTTCTTAACGTAAAGTAACTAATCTTTGTACAGTGTGTTTATTCAGATTATTAATGCATTATAATTATTAAAAGTATTATTTACCTCAAAATGAAATTCTGTATTGGGCGACACGGTGGCTCAATGGTTCCCCTTCATAGGGAACTCCAACGTGTGTCTGTAAACAGACTTTGGAAGTACTTCAGACGACCAATCGCTTCTGATAATAAGAAAACGGGCCAATGAAATGCCAATTGAATTGGCAGAGCTGAGCTCCACAGCTGTGGCTGATGAGCTCATCAGGGCTATATAAGCCAGCTGCTGGAGTCAGATCCTCAGAATTGTTGCTTCAGAGCCGATCGCAGCTGAACAACCCTCTAAAACAAGCTGACTTCCAAAGAGAAGAAAGCCTTACCTGCACCAGTGAAGAGAGAGAGCGTACGAGCGGCGAGCTGGGTTTCTCGTCCTCCGGGCGTGTCGCTGGTGTACTAAAAGAGCAGTTTTCACTAAAAGAGAGTTTTCCTAAGAGAGCACACGGTCGCATAACGCGTCTTTTTAAAGATGTCGTTCCGACCGTGCGTTTCTGGATGTGGTGGTTTCCTCGCCCCGGATGACAGGCATGAGCACTGCATCACATGCTTGGGGATCGAGCATGTGGAGGCGGTGTTCGCGGACAGCTCTTGCCCGCACTGCGCTGGCTTGACTGTTGCGCAACTGAGGTCGCGGCGAGCTCTTGTATTAGGGCAAGCCACCCCTGCTGCTCCCCGCCAAGCGGTTAGCACTCGGGCAGGCCTGAGGGTTACAGTGGGGGTTAATCCGTCGCCTTCGGGCCCGCGGACCCCTCGCTCCTCATCGGTGCGCTCTGTTTCTGCTTCGAGTGCGAGCGTTGGTCCATCCTCCGGGCTGGCCGCGCTCTCATTAGATGATACCGGGGACGTGATGTCCATCACTGCATCGGAGGGCGGGCTAACATGCTCCGATGAAGATCCGGACCCCCTGCCACCCTCCGGGGTTGTCAGTGGGGTTACGGATCTGGAATCGGACATGTTAGCCGTGTTATTCCGGGCTGCTTCGGCCGTGGGACTGGAGATGGCTTGTCCCCCAGAACCGCTGCCGGACCGCTTAGATGGGTGCTACGTGGGGGTGAAAAAGAGGGCGAACCCCTCTAGACCCCCCGTCCCTTTCTTCCCGGAGGTACACAGAGAGCTCACGCAGGCATGGAGGGCACCTTTTTCTGCCCGGTCCTCGTGCGCTCCCGTTCTCACCACCCTTCACGACGGAGCGGCCAGGGGGTATGAGGCGATTCCCCAGGTGGAGCGGGCTATCGCGGTCAATCTTTGTCCGCGGAGCCACTCTACTTGGAGAGGTCCACCTAAACTCCCCTCCAAAGCGTGCAGGTTATCTGAGTCTCTCACGGCCAGAGCCTACACTGCTGCGGGCCAGGCCGCGTCCGCCTTGCATGCTATGGCCACCTATCAACGCTATCAAGCCGAGAAGCTGGTCGAGATGCAGGAGGGTGGTTCTTCCCCAGGCTTAATGCATGAGCTCCGCACGGCAACCGATTACGCTCTCATGACCACCAAATCGGCTGCCCGTGCCCTGGGGAAGACGATGGCCACACTAGTGGTCCAGGAACGCCACCTCTGGCTTAACCTGGCTGATATGGCAGACGTTGACAAAGCTCGCTTTCTTAACGCTCCCATATCCCAGGCTGGCCTGTTCGGCGACACCGTCGGGGAGTTCACCCAGGAATTCTCCGCGGTGAAAGAGCAGTCCAAAGCGATGGGTGAAGTCATCTATCAGCGGGCTCGGAAAACTGCTCCTCCCGCTGCACCATCCGCTGCGGCTGCTCCTCGCCGAGGGCGTCCACCCGCGGCTTCATCATCTGCTCCGCCTCCGCCGCCCGCTCCACCGGCCAAACGGCAGCGCCGAGCCTCCCGCGGGACCGCGACGCCCCCGCCCCAGGGCGCCGCTAAGTCCGGTAAACGGACCGCGAAGCGTCCCTGAGACGGGCCACCCGGAGAAGAGGGGACCTGCTCTTTCCTCGGTGGGGGGCCGAGGACCATCACAGTCAGTAACAACGACTTTAACACCACCGCTGCTGCCCTCCGGGCCGGCGGCAACCAAATTTTCAATAAAAGAGCAAATTCCTCTCTCTCCGGGTGTGCAAACCCGAGCACTGTCAGTCTGGGACGCCCCGCCTTCCAGCTCGCAGCGCCGGGACCCTTCGCCTCAGGCCTCCAGAGTGCAGCAGAACGGACTCCTTTCTCTCACTCCGGCCTCATCGCGGGATCCAGGGAGGAAGGTAAGAGAGACTCTCTTATTTTCAGCTCTTCCTCGGGACGCTCCGCTTTCCGAGGTGAGCACTCCCTTCCCGAGCTGCCCCTCTGCTGGCACGTCAACGATCTCTCCGATGGTGCCATTAGCGCGCGCTCTGCCAGCTTGGTTAGCGCTGCCCAGCGCGTCGCGGTGGCTCATACGGACGATCAGACTCGGCTATGCGATTCAGTTCGCTACTCGCCCTCCCAAGTTCACGGGAATTCTCTTTACGAGGGTGATGCCCGAGAGAGCCCCTGTCTTGCGAGAGGAGATTGCTGTCCTCCTGGCGAAGGATGCAATCGAGCAGGTCCCTCCAGCCGAGATGAAGTCCGGGCTGTACAGCCCGTATTTCATCGTGCCCAAAAAGAGCGGAGGGTTAAGACCAATCCTAGATCTGCGCAGACTGAACAGACATTTACGCAAAATGCCTTTCAGGATGCTCATGCAGAAACGCTTAATCCAGAGCGTCCGTCCTCGGGATTGGTTTGCAGCTATAGACCTGAAGGACGCGTATTTTCAAGTCTCCATTCTTCCACGCCACCGTCAATTTCTCCGGTTTGCGTTCGAAGGTCGAGCGTGGCAGTACAAAGTCCTCCCCTTCGGGCTCTCTCTGTCTCCGCGGGTTTTCACTAAGCTCGCGGAGGGTGCCCTGGCGCCCCTTCGGCTAGCGGGCATTCGCATACTCAACTATCTCGACGACTGGCTGATTTTAGCCTCCTCTCGCGATCAGCTGATTATGCACAGAGACAAGGTGCTTCGGCATCTCGACCAGTTGGGGCTTCAGGTCAACCGAGAAAAGAGCAAACTTTGCCCAGTGCAGAGGATCTCTTATCTCGGGCTGGAGCTGGATTCGATCGCCATGATCGCGCGCCTCTCCGAGGAGCGCGCCAGGCTAATGCTTTCTTGTCTGAACGAGCTCGACAAGAAGATAGTGGTCCCACTGAAATATTTTCAGAGGCTCCTGGGGCATATGGCATCCGCAGCCGCGGTCACGCCGCTCGGTTTGCTTCATATGAGACCACTTCAGCGTTGGCTTCGCGATCGAGTCCCCAGACGGGCATGGCGCGCGGGCACGCACCGGGTGTACATCACTCCGCTGTGTCTCCGCACTCTCAGCCCCTAGAAGGATCTGGCTTTTCTACGGGCAGGCGTGCCCCTAGGGCTAGTATCCAAGCGTGTTGTCGTTTCGACAGACGCTTCCAGCACGGGCTGGGGGGCCGTGTGCAACGCGCATGCAGCTGCGGGTTCGTGGTCCGGACCCCACCTGCATTGGCACATCAACTGCCTGGAGCTGTTGGCAGTGTATCGCGCTCTCCGCCGTTTTTCTCCGGTACTAGAGCGGAAACACGTGCTGGTCAGGACGGACAGCACGGCGACGGTGGCATATATCAACCGTATGGGGGGTATGCGCTCTCGCCGCATGTCTCAGCTCGCTCGCCGTCTGCTCCTCTGGAGTCATACGCGGCTGAAATCGCTGCGCGCCATTCATATTCCGGGCGAGCTCAACCGTGCAGCCGATGCGCTCTCACGGCAGCTAGTGTCCCGAGGAGAATGGAGACTCCACCCCGATTCGGTCCAGCTGATATGGGCGCGCTTCGGGGAAGCCCAGATCGATCTGTTTGCTTCTCCCGAGAACGCACATTGCCAACTGTTTTATTCCCTGACCGAGGCCCCCCTCGGCACGGATGCACTGGCTCACAGCTGGCCATCAGGCACGCGCAAATATGCGTTTCCCCGAGTGAGCCTAATCGCGCAGACACTGTGCAAAGTCAGGGAGGACGAGGAGCAGGTCTTGTTTGTTGCGCCTCTCTGGCCCAACCGGACCTGGGTTTCCGAGCTTGCACTCCTCACGACGGCCCCTCCTTGGCGCATTCCTCTGAGGGAGGACCTCCTCTCTCAGGGACGGGGCACCATCTGGCACCCGCTCCCAGATCTCTGGAACCTCCACGTGTGGTCCATAGACGGAGCGCGGAAGACTTAGGTGACTTACCACCTTCGGTAGTTAACACCATCACTCAGTCTAGAGCACCCTCTACGAGGCATGCCTACGCCCTGAAGTGGAGTCTATTCTCTGAGTGGTGCGCTTCTCGACGAGAAGACCCCCGAACTTGCCAGATTAGCATTGTGTTATCCTTCCTTCAGGATAAGCTGGAGCGTAGGCTGTCACCCTCCACACTGAAGGTTTACGTGGCTGCCATCTCCGCTCATCATGATGAGGTGGATGGCGACACGCTCGGGAAGCATAATCTAATCATCCGGTTTCTCAGAGGCGCGCGGCGGTTAAACCCTCCCCGCCCCCCTCTCATGCCCTCGTGGGATCTCTCCGTAGTCCTTGCAGGTCTGCGGGGGGATCCGTTTGAGCCACTCGATTCAGTATCACTTAAATTCCTGTCATTAAAGACAGCTCTGCTGGTCGCGTTGGCATCTTTCAAGAGAGTAGGAGATCTGGAGGCATTTTCGGTCAGCGAATCGTGCCTTGAATTCGGGCCGGGCTACTCTCACGTTATCCTGAGACCCCGACCTGGCTATGTGCCCAAGGTTCCTACCACCCCTTTTAGAGATCAGGTGGTGAACCTGCAAGCGCTGCCCCCGGAGGAGGCAGGCCCAGCCCACTCACTGCTATGTCCCGTACGCGCTTTGCGCCTTTACGTGGAACGAACGCAAAACTTAAGATCATGTGAACAGCTGTTACGGTGGTCGGCAGAAGGGAAGTGCCGTATCAAAACAGAGGTTGGCCCACTGGCTAGTTGATGCCATCGCCCTCGCTTATGTATGCCAGGGTGAGCCGCGCCCCCCTAACGTGAGGGCACACTCCACTAGAGGCGTTGCTTCCTCATGGGCTTTAGCGCGCGGCGCCTCTCTCACAGATATCTGCAGAGCTGCGGGTTGGGCGACACCTAACACATTCGCGAGGTTTTATAACCTCCGAGTGGAGCCTGTTTTTTTGCGGTTATTGGCTAACCCCGATCAATCGCGAGAAAACTAGGCTCGGTGTCACAAACGCTTGCTGCGCAAGGCTCCCTAACCCGGAGATGCGTGCGCATTTTCTATTCTACTAGTAAGTTTCCCTTTTCAGGCGAACCCTAGAGAATTCCTCCGAGGCCCCCAGCACCTGACTCAGCGGAGGAGTCAAGTGCTTGGCTCAGTGTGTAGTCTGGTACGCCCATCTGGTCTACCCGCATACTGAGGTTCGGTGCCAGCTATGTGCATTCCCCTGTCTAGGTGATGCCATATGCATTATCCACCATGATGTGTTCCCCCTATTCAGGCGGACCCATGTCTTCCCTAACCGCTAACCAGCTTATCATATGTAGCACTCCCCCTCAATAGGGCTAGTCCATATGCTTTCTTACCATCAAGTCTCCCCTTCCGGGTAGCAGGTGGTCTCCGCAGCGTCCTCCCCCTTTGGGGACTGGCACGCTTTCCCAACGTACTGTCGTATCTCTAAAATCCCTAGTCTATATTAGCTAGGTAAAAGCACAATTATGACCCCCGATCTAAATTGTATTATTCCCATGTAATGGTAATTTTGGGCCTAGGGGACGTTGGAAGGTTGCGCTTTTGGTGATGTCAGTGCGCTCACGCATTGCTTGGCAAACTGCACATCAGGAGCGTGACGGGCTTAGCTGCTGTGGCGCTTTCCAGAACATCTCCCAAAGTCTGTTTACAGACACACGTTGGAGTTCCCTATGAAGGGGAACGTCTGGTTACGTCCGTAACCCTCGTTCCCCGAATAAGGGAACGGAGACCTGTGTCTCCACTGCCACAACACCTAGGTCTCCAGCTGGGAGCTGAGTGATCGGCTCTTCAGCAGGCAATTCTGAGGATCTGACTCCAGCAGCTGGCTTATATAGCCCTGATGAGCTCATCAGCCACAGCTGTGGAGCTCAGCTCCGCCAATTCAATTGGCATTTCATTGGCCCGTTTTCTTATTATCAGAAGCGATTGGTCGTCTGAAGTACTCCCAACGTCTGTTTACAGACACACGTCTCCGTTCCCTTATTCGGGGAACGAGGGTTACGGACGTAACCAGACGTTAGCAATGCCGCCTCACAGCAAGAAGGTCACTGGTATGAGTCCCGGCTAGGCCAGTTGGCATTTCTGTGTGGAGTTTGCATGTTTTCCTCATGTTGGCGTGGGTTTTCTCCGGGTGCTCCGGTTTCCCCTACAGTCCAAAGACATGCACTATAGGGGAATTGGGTAAGCTAAATTGTCTGTATGTATGTGTGAATGTAAGTGTATGGGTGTTTCCTTGTACTGGATTGCGGCTGGAAGGGCATCTGCTGCATAAACCATATACTGGATAAGTTGTTGGTTCATTCCGCTACCTCTGATTAATAAGGGACTAAGCCGAAGAAAATGAATGAATATCATTTTAATTTATGTAGTTAGCCATTTTAATCTGAATATCCTGTAAGTGGGCGACACAGTGGCGCAGTAGGTATTGCTGTCGCCTCACAGCAAGAAGGTCCCTGGTTCGAGCCTCAGCTGGGTCAGTTAGCGTCTCTGTGTGGCGTTTGCATGTTCTCCCTGCGCTCGCGTGGGTTTCCTCCGGGTGCTCCAGTTTCCCCCACAGTCCAAAGACATGCGTTATAGGTGAATTGAATAAGCTAAATTGTCCGTTGTGTGTGTGTGTGTGAATGCAAGAGTGTATGGATGTTTCCCAGTTTTGGGATGCAGCTGGAAGGACATCCACTGCGTAAAACATATGCTGGATACGTTGGCGGCTCATTCCGCTGTGGTGACCCCTGACCCCTGAAAAGAAATTGCTGCTGTTCTCTCTGAGAGCTGCTAAGTTAACAATGAATTCTCTTTAGTCTTTACATCCATCAGTGGATTTGTGTGTTTTTAATAGACGTTTTTTTTTTTTGTGTGTGCATTACTATATGAAATAACAAAACAGACTAATATTCTGTGATTTCTGAAATATCAGTATTATAAAACGAGTCAAATTACTCCAAGCCACAGGCCATAAATCATTTCTGTTTCATAGATTCTTAAATTTTGTTCTGAATGTTAACATTAAGTTTTTGTTTAAATATACACTCATTAATTCTTAAAGAAACGCAAATGTCTTTGATTTATACTGAAAGCAAGGGTCAGCTTTTGTGATCATAGATTATATAATGCAGTGAATGCACATTTTGGTTGTTTGTAAACATTATGAAGAGTGCTGGACTAGACCATTGTTATAAATGGTGTGTCATGAGTTTTTCTTTAAAAGACTAATTTCTTCTGTATTGCACATGGAGGTTCAATGCTGTAATTTGTCACAAAAGAAGATGAGGTGTCCTGATCCAGCACTGCTTCAGAGGCACCAGAAGCTGCACAGGTACAGACACAGGATGCAGCACTGAGGA
Source organism: Danio tinwini (assembly GCA_903798205.1). Taxonomy (NCBI): domain Eukaryota; kingdom Metazoa; phylum Chordata; class Actinopteri; order Cypriniformes; family Danionidae; genus Danio; species Danio tinwini. Next base: position 9,174,194 of record CAIGQZ010000217.1, on the reverse strand, counting down.
CCGTCCATCTCTACAAGTACAGAGGGGTTTTATTCCTTGCCTTTTGTAAATGTTTGAAATTGGGAATGCTTTTACACAACACGTCCGTGATTATTTTAATTGTAGACTATTATTTAATAATATAAATATTTGAATGTTTAAGTATTATTTTGAGTGTTTATATGCAGATGTATACTGTATAAATAAATTAATACATGTTTAAATGCATATGTTTATGTTCCTCTGTGGGGACACCATACTAAAAGTTTGCATAGGGCACCCTTTTGGCCAGCAGCGGCCCAGATGACAGTACATAATGTTTGACTAGATATTTTTCAAGATACTAGTATTCAGTTTAAAGTGTCGTTTAAAGGCTTAACTAGATTAATTAGGCAAGTTAGGGTAATTAGGGAAATAATTGTACAGTATAATGATGGTTTGCCGGGGTGTAGATTTAGGGTGGATGGAGGGGACACATCCCCACCAATATCCATCAACTATTGAAATGCCCCCACCAATAATTTAATTCACTTAAAAAATTGCGCTGTCAATATTAACATGCTGAAAGGGTTAAATCTTGTCTCTCCTCAAGTCGCACCGCCCCCCAAACACTTATGAACATTGTGATTGGCTGTGCCTTACCCTGCTGTCCTGTGAGAGGCTGTAGTAGCAGTTCAGATCCAAGCAGCACCAAAACAACTGCGCAGCAGTGGCGGTTCTAGACCAGAGTAACTGGGGGGGGGGCCGGGCAGGGTCCCCTTGTACTTTTAGAGGGCACACTTTAACTTACATCACAAACTACCTAATTATTTAAAGTCATTTTTTTTATGCATCACTCTGCAGTCTTCATAAACAAGCTAATTATATAACTTAAACTAATCTTCCTGGTTAATTTATTTGACAAGTAACTTTGTATTGTAGTAGGATAACACAAGTACATCAAGGCACATTTTTACACCGGTAAACTTTAACAAATGCAGTTGAAGTCAATTTTATTTCTCCTCCCATTAATTTTAAAGAATGTTTTCCAAGTGATCTTTAACAAGCCAAAGAAATCTTCACAGTATTTCCTGTAAAACTAAAAATCATTCTTCTGGAGTCATAATAAGTCTTACAGTTTATTTCTTAAATAAAAGCAGTTTTTAATTTTTAAAAATACAATGTTAAGGTCAGTATTATAAGCCGCCTTAAGAAATATTTACTGTATATTTTTGATTGTCTACACAACAAATCAGTTATACAACACATTGACTAATTATTCTAATATTATTTAGCATAACATAATAGTCAAGTCTTTAAATTACACTTTAATCTGAATACAACTATCTTGCAAAATAACTAGTAAAGTATTATGCACTGACTGTCACCATGGGAAAGATAAAAAAGTAGTTATTAGAAATGAGTCAGTTAAACCATTATGTTTAAAAACGTGTTGTAAAAAATCCAACTCAATCTCACAGCAATTCGTAACTTTTTGATTTAGTGGCTAGTTTGTATGAATTCGTACGATCTAATTAGTACAACTAGTACAATTTGCCCATCACTTAATAACAATTGGGTTTAGGGGTGGGGTTGGGTGCCAAGCCTCCTTTTTAAAATTGTATGTTTTTGTATGACTGAACTCGTATGAATTCGTACGAATTAGCCACTAAACTGACAAAACGTACAATACTTAAGTTTTCTCGTGAGATCAGGATGAAAAAATCATGTGTTTGAAGACTCGTGCTTTGTCATGACTGACATCTAAAACAAATGAAGGCAAAACTAAACGAGTTGAATATTACTTTCAACATGACTGAAAACTAAATTTGATCAGTGTGTTACATCTGTTAATAATATTGACTTATGACTAATAATAAGACTTTCCTCAGAAGAAAAAATATTATAGGGACTTCTGTGAAAAATTCCTTGCTGTTAAACATCATTTTGGAAATATATTTTAAAAAGAAAAAAATTGTTGACAGGAGAACCTTTCACTTCTTCTAACCAAACGTAAATAAATTAAGCTTTCTTTTCTCCAGAAGTAAAATATAAAAGGAATTGCTGTGAACAATTTCCCTGCTCTGCTAAACATCACTTGGGTAATATTTGAACAAGGATTACAATTTCACAGGAGTGCTAATAATTTTCAAGTCTTCAAGTGTAAATGTAAAAACTGTGATCCCAATGCAATCTGTCCTCGCTCAGTCAAACTTTGCTTAATATGACCAAGAACCACAGACTCTGTGATCGACACTTGCAGCCATGAAAAGTTAGTTTAGCTGCCGGGTCAAGTGAGGCTGTCAAAAAGACTTTTCTTAACTTGCATTTTTGTTGCAGCCAGGCTTTATTCATTCTTTTTGTTGTTGTTTAAGAAGTTTTGTTACTCATCCAGACAATTTCTGCAGTTCTCTGATGGTGGGTTTAGCTGCCATCTAAATCTCTTCACACGTCACTACACACAGCCGAGATGAAACTGTCAGAGGGAAGATGTTAGAACTGTGTTAAACGTAGCTGACAAAGTGTGTTGTCTGTGTCAGATGATGCGTATTGATCTGAAACTCTAATTTCATCTCAAAGGCAGTACAGGAGCATTTTTAGACTGGAATATACCACAGTTTAAAGACTTTGTACTGTTGATTTTTACAAAAGAGTATGTGGTTGTGCTGCGTGAATGGCAGTATGAAATGACATTTTTTTTTGTCTCCCAAAAGAAATAAGCAATTCTGAACAGCCTGAAAAAAACTTGTCAGTAAATCAAGTTTTACGTCCATCACAAATCTATGTAGGTTGCTGTGTCAGCTTGTGGACTTCATAACGTAAAACTGACGCCAGTAGCTACATTTTTGCATTGGGGCTGCTTACAGATTTGTTTAATACTTGCTAACTTGTTTTTACTTGATATTTATTTTCTTCATTTTCATTTGATATTCATCATTCATTTTCTTTTCGGCTTAGTCCCTTTATTACAGTTTTTCTCAGTGGCTTTGGTGCATTTCTCACAACACTATTTACATTTGCACAACAGTTAATGCATTTCTCAAAACAATTAGTACAAACTGCAAAACCTAGTGGATAATCAGCAAAAGCGTGTCACTTGCTCAAAATGGATAGCTCATTCCTCAAAAGCAAGTATTGATGTCACTGAAAGTGTCAGTGTCATCAAGATGAAAAGTCCTGCCAGCATTGTTTATGAACAAGATAGTCAAATGGCTTTGTCATGTTTTCATTATGAGACTTTACTCTGTACGTTTTTTTCCAATGAAAAGAGTCAGATTTTGGTGATACTTCTTAAAAAATGCTCAAGACAGCACTATATACTATTTGCACAGCCATTTGAAAACTACAGTAAAGACATCACTGCATTTAGTGAGGTATCTGAGTACAAGACACTGAATATGTTTCACATTTTTACTGCATTTGCTCTTTACAAAATTAATGTATTCACAGCATTGTGCAAAAGAATAAAATCACCCTTATTTACAACAAAACATAAACTTCCTTTGGGTAGAGCTGTGCACAACTGTAAACAATATTGCAGGACATATTGGAACTAAACCTACAACATACACAGGTCTGTAAATCATTCATGAAATTGTTCAATTTAGAAGACATTTTCAGGAGAAAAAAAAATAAATATATTTTTTTTATGAAATGAGCTTGACAGATTTTGACAACTAGTTCAACATTTCTGTATGTAATGACTCAAGTAATGAAATGAGGACTATTAGTTTTATATGGTCTGACTATTCAGCATCCACAAGTTTAGTAATTTTGACTGACATGACATAAGCAAATAATAATGTTACAAACAGCAGAGAGTTGTATGAAAGCAATTGATGCATGTCCAAAAGCATTTGCAATTTGCTGGAGGGAATGAGAAACTGCTACTATGATGTGCACAAATGACTAATTGTTTTGAGAAATCCATTAACTGTTGTGCAAATGTAAGTAGTGTTGTGAGAAATGCACCAAAGCGACTGAGAAAAACTGTACAACAAACAAACTCCCTTTGGGTAGAGCTGTGCACAACTGTAGACAATATTGCAGGACATATTGTAACTGAACCTACAACATACACAGGTTTGTAAATCATTCATGAAATTACTCAATTTAAAAGACATTTTCAGGAAAAAAGATAAAGATTGTTTTATGAAATTTGCTAGACAGATTTTGACAACTAGTTCAACATTTTTGTATGTAATGACTCAAGTCATGAAATGAGGACTATTCGTTTTATATGGAATGACTATTCAGCATCCACAAGTTTAGTTAGTTTTGACTGACATGACATAAGCAATGATAATGTTATAAAACAGCAGAGAGTTGTATGAAAGCAGTTGATGCATGTCCAAAAGCATTTGCAATTTGTTGGAAGGAATAAGAAACTGCTACTATGATGTGGACAAATGACTAATTGTTTTGAGAAATGCATTAACTGTTGTGCAAATGTAAATAGTGTTGTGAGAAATGCACCAAAGCCACTGAGAAAAACTGTAATCTAGGGTCGCCACAGCAGAATGAACCACCAACTTATCCAGCATATGTTTTACGCAGCGGATGCCATTCCAAACTGCAACCTATCACTAGGAAACACTCATACACCCCCATTCACACACAGCCACTACGGACAATTTGGCTTACCCAATTCACACAGAAATGCCAACTGACCCAGCCGGGGCTTGAAACAACAACCTTCTTGCTGTGAGGCGATTGTGCTACCCACTGCGCCATTGTGACGCCTTTTTTACTTGATATACTTGACTGAAATAAATGTTATATTTTAATTAATTTGTCTTAATTTCTCGTTTGAGTAGCTGTATAGTTGTTTGACTTAAATCGTTTAAGTTAACTGAACTCAAACATTTAAGTTCAGTTATCAATTCTTACTAATTCACTGTAAAAAAAAAGCAGCGTTTCACACAATTCATTCATGTTGTCCCAACACAAATCGATTAAGTTAACACTTTTAACAGTTTTATGTGGATTAAACATCAAAAATTTTATTTTCCCAATGAAATCTCAAGAATTGTGTTGAATCATCTTATTTTAAATAAGTAGTTTGAACGAGCATTAAATAAAACATTTTTTTTGAGTGTGCACTAAATGTTTGACAATATGAACTCAAAATAATATGAGTGTATTAAGTATAATACTCAAAACACATGGTTAAGTATAATACACATGGTTAAGTATAATACTCAAACCATACAGTTTTAAAACTTAAACGGTTTGCAGCAATCGGTTTCCTCAAACGGTTTAAGTTAACATAACTTATTGAGTTTTACATTGAAGAAGTGAATTAAAATTATGTTCAAAACTGAAATATCACCACACAAATTGTGATTAAAGCATAGTTTTCATAATTCATAATTTCAGAACATAATTAGAAACCTTAAAAATAGTGCAAATGGTTGATGTGCATACCAGATCCACAATGAATTTGAAGATGGAGTATCCAACCCAGGCTCATTCTGAAAACATACCACTATATACTTTTTTGGAGATTGCGAAATACGTCCCAGGACTTTTTGATTTTTGTGAGTACTACAGATACCACTGTGTACACTTTTTGAGATCTCAAATTTCTCTCATGAGTGCCATTCGTGCCTGCTGTTTTCACGTAAATTCACCAGAGGCCGCTGTCGACTGACTGACCAGCCGATCGACTGACCCAACCTCCTCCTTCCCTAAACCCAACCAATAGTGTTTTTTAAAGGCACCGATTGACCTGCCTCACCCACTTCCCTAAACCCAATTGACAATTATAAAAAGCAATCCAGAAAAAGAAAAGCCCTCGCTGCAGCCAGATTTTTACCACATTTTCGAATTTGACCACTTTCTCCCCCTGTTATTTACTTGTTTATTATTAATTTTGGCTTTTGTTTTTGTCTTACCTGCTTTCTGGAAGCATTGTTCACCAGACTTGAACCTAGTCATCATGGTCAACTCCTCTCTGTGTCTCAAGTCCGCCGACGTACGCGGCGAGCCACTGGACAATCTCGTAACAGTGCGAAAGCCGTCCATGCGGTGAGTTAAGCAGTCAGTGGAAAAGCGCGAATAGGAATTGTCCATAGTGTATGTGTGTGAATGAGAGTGTATGGGTGTTTCCCAGTGGTGGGTTGCAGCTGGAAGGGCATCCTTTGCGTAAAACATATGCTGGATAAGTTGACAGTTCATTCAGCTGTGGCAACCCCTGATTAATAAAGGGACTAAGCTGAAAAGACAATGAATGAATGATGAAACAGGTGTAAGCCCTGTCTTCACAGTTCAGTCTGTGGCTGCTCATTAACCCTTGATGTGCACCACACTTGTCATAAATGACTATTTCAAGAGTTCACACTTAGCTGATGATTGATTATAAGCAAGTTTGGCATGCTGTCCCGGGAGAGAGCCCTGAGCTCAAAGAGTCCTTGAGCCCTGGGCTCCCTCCCGTTTGCGGGGCGAGAGGGGAGCTTTGAGCTTGGGTAGATCTCGAGAACTCCCCCCTTTTGTAAGAGTTGATGACAGAAAATAGTCGCTACGGAGAGGAATGCTGATGGATAAAAGTTTGACTATTGCTAAATTTAGATTGTTCAATTAACTTGTAGTGCATGTTTTTGGAACGTGGGAGGAAACCGGAGAACCCGGGGGAAACCCACTCAAGCACGGGAAGAACATGCTAACTTCACACAGAAACGACAGCCAGTCTGTTAAAGGACTTGAACCGGTGCCGTTCTTGCTGTGAGGCCGCAGTGCTAGTCACTGGGCCACCGTGCCGCCCTATGAAAGGAAAAGAGGAGGAGTAGGGGTGGAAGGGGGGATTCTTCAAACTGAAGATGACTGTAGTAAGAAACTCTGGCTCTTTATAGTGGGTTAGAAATCGTCTGATTGGTTGGTCATACATGGTTAATGCATGACCAGCTGTGTTCAATCATAATCACGTGATCCTCTCGAAATTAGTTTAT
>CAIGQZ010000217.1:9152025-9162289 GCA_903798205.1 Danio tinwini | reverse complement strand
GAGGCAGGCAGCAGACAGGAAAGAACAAATAAACAAGGCGAGGATCAAAAACAAGGCAAAGAAAGACAAAGGAAAATGCGTTGTAGTGTCACATAAACAGTAGAAAAGACACTCTGCAAGGAAGTGTGTGTGTGCGCTGTATTTAAAGTCCATGTAATCAGTTTGTAATGATCCTTGAGCTGTGTATGTAGTAATCATGATCAGGAACCGGTTGTGTGTGTGTGTATGTGGTGCATGACTGAATATGTAGTCTATGAAATGGTGGATTTGTAGTCCGTAGGCGATCCGTGTAAAACCAACGATCTGCAGCAGCTGGATTGCTGATGACTGTGATAATCTGGAGAAAATAATATTTCTTTTAGTTTGGCTGCAATATAAACGCTTACATTTTTTAATTTTTAACTTAACTTTTGGAAAACATTTTTGAATAGTTACACAACAGTCATGTCGAAGTACATAACCCTAATTGTAAGACTAAACAACTTCTGCATGTCAACATTTTCTAAGATCAATATCTGCATTTCGTCCCATGACTTGCCCAATGAGTTAATCTACCTTGTCTAAGTAGCCAAATAACTTCAATCCTGTCACATTTGCTGCAGGTAGACGTGCAAAAACAGTGTGTAATAAACGTGTGTATGCAAAAAAGCTTGAATAAACTCCACAACAGATACGTCAAATAACTTTACTTGGTATCTTGACTCATAAACTGAATCTCAGCTTTATTTGTGTCTGGCTCTGTCACTGACTGCTGTTTATCTGATGTGATGCAAAAGAAACATAAATTAGAAAGGTGGGCGGTGAGAACCAACTCATTTGCATTTAAAGGCAATAGCAACAAAAACAGCTACAATGAACTCTATTGCCAAAATTCACATATTCAGCAGGATATGAACAATTATCTGATGGGTATTTCTGATGGATAGCTGAAATTTTACAAACACATTCTGGAGACACAAAAGTCTTATCTTACATCTTTTAAAAGGGGCTAAATAGAACTGATTGGAATGTTGTTATCTATCTATATATCTGTCTGTCTGTCGTTCTGTCTGTCTGTCGTTCTGTCTGTCATTCTGTCTGCCTGTCTGTATGTCGTTCTGTCTGTCGTTCTGTCTGTCTGTCTGTCGTTCTGTCTGCCTGTCTGCCTGTCTGTCTGTCATTGTGTCTGTCATTGTGTCTGTCTGTCTGTCTGTTCGTCTGTCATTGTATCTGTCTGTCTGTCTGTCTGTCTGTCTGTCTGTCTGTCTGTCTGTCTGTCTGTCTGTCTGTCTGTCTGTCTGTCATTGTATCTGTCTGTCTGTCTGTCTGTCTGTCTGTCTGTCTGTCTGTCTGTCTGTCTGTCTGTCATTGTATCTGTCTGTCTGTCTGTCTGTCTGTCTGTCTGTCTGTCTGTCTGTCTGTCTGTCTGTCATTGTATCTGTCTGTCTGTCTTTTGTCTGCCTTTTGTCTATCTATCTATCTATCTATCTATCTATCTATCTATCTATCTATCTATCTATCTATCTATCTATCGCCTTTCCATCCATCCATCCATCCATTTATCCATCCGATTGGAATGTTATTCCAGGATTAACATCTACATGCCCTACTTGGCGAAATCACGTAATAATAATAATGTAATAATTTGGCCTTCTGTACTCCAATAATCATTTGTTTATTTATTTTAGCAGTGTACAAGGATCTGTGCTGTTGTCAGCCTTCATTATGGATCATTTTGAAAAGTTTTGAGCTAATAAAATATGGCATAGAATAAAATGTAAAGAAGCCAGAATATTATTTTAAAAAAGCATGTAAGCTTTAATGCTTTTAAAAAGTATACTTATAGACTCCTAATTTGCGCAATATTCCCACGCGGCGCTTTAATAGATAATGCTGTGAAATGTTTTTGAATCAAAGCATCTTGATGAGACCTCTATACCCCTCTGAGTTCATGAATAATTCAGCTTACAACCTTGAATGCAAATGAAGGTGAATGATACCGAGAGTTTCCATTTCATTTAATGTTCCATCTGGATGGGTTTTTGTTCTATCGCAGCTTTTACATGTCATTACCAATAACCTTCCCGTTGCCGTTATTGAAAATGCAATGTGCGCGAATTCCCAGCAAAATGTTTGTCTAATTTGATCGGGCTCATAACTGTTGATATTGTGCTTCTTTGAGTGCATGCAGATGATCAGACACGATTCTTCATCTCCCGTTGATCTAATGGTCAATTACTGAATGTGAATCTTCTGTCGAACTGTTTAAACTCGTCAGGCTGAGCTGCAATTATACTGTCAGTCAGGAAACCACAGCGAGGGTCCACATTTCATATAGAGCAACTTTTGAAGGTTCTTTTGATGATCCCTTCATATTTTAGCACAGATAAAAATCATTCTGCAATGATATGGTTTGTGTGAGCCAGAAAAGTTTTATTGATATGGTCAAAAATACATGATTTCACAAAAATAAGTCAACATTATTAGCCCTATTGTAAACATTTTCAAAGTGCTAATTAATGGAGAGAAAATGCTGGGACACATTTTTAAACATTTTAATATAATATATTATTTTAAAATTGCATAAAAATTTTAGGATGAACATTACAGTATTAGCCCCATTAATAAATGATTATTAGAATAATAAGAGGGTAAATATATATATCCTAAATATTTATCTTTCTCCAGAAAAAAAAATATATATACACATACAGATCTGTCTGGTTCTCTGATTCGATTGGCCGAAAGCCGTGCAATATTCTGCAATATCAGCACTCATACAGCCTCCTCACCCTTGTGTATTACTCTGCATAACAGAGACATAATAAGTCCTTAAGGAGAAATAATATTAATTTTAAACTACAGCTGAACAAATCATTATAAAACAGGTAATTGACATTTATAAGTCGATCTCTCTCTTTTGTATGTTGTAGTGCTGTATTTATACCATAGTAATCTGCTAGTGTTTGCTGTACTTTGACTTTTTCAGGGTTAGTTATTGTGATCTCCTAATTGCAACAAAGAAATACGGGAACTTTCTGTAGACTAATGGCATTTCATGCTGTTCAGCCTTAAAATCTTAAAGCAAAATCACCTGTTTTGTCATCACTTTAGACATTACACTAGAGAATCATTCAAACACTAGCTCTAAAGTGACGTTGGTGAATGAGCTATGGTTTCTGCTGTTCTGACATCAGCTGCAGATGTGAATGAACGGCGAAAGAAAGTAGTTTCTCATACAAAAGGATTTTTTGAGACCAACGCACACCTCCCACCAGTGCCGATATACAGCCATATCACACTACTACTCTTGCTATTGCTCATTTATATATATATATATATATATATATATATATATATATATACACAATTGAAGTTAGAATTATTAATCCCCCTTAGATTTTTTTTTTTTTTTTTTAATATTTCCCAAATGATGTTTAACAGAGCTAGGACATTTTCACAGTATGTCGGATAATATTTTTTCTTCTAGAGAAAGTCTTATTTGTTTTATTTCAGCTAGAATAAAAGCAGTTTTGAATTTTTCTTAAACACCATTTTAAGGACAAAAATATTAGCCCCTTTAAGAAACGTTTTTTTTCCGATAGTCTACAGAGCAAACCATCATTATACAATAGCTTGCCTAATTACCCTAACCTGCCTAGTTAACCTAATTAACCTAGTTAAGCCTTTAAATGTCACTTTAAACTGTATAGAAGTGTCTTGATAAATATGTAGTCAAATATTATTTACTGTCATCATGGCAAAGATAAAATAAATCAGCGATTAAAAATGAGTTTTTAAAACTATTATGTTCAGAAATGTGCTGCAAAAATCTTCTCTCCGTTAAACAGAAATTGGGGAAAAAAATACACGGGGGCTAGTAATTCAAGAGGGGTAATAATTCTGACTTTAACTGCATATATATCTATATATATATATATATATATAGAGAGAGAGAGAGAGAGAGAGAGAGAGAGAGAGAGAGAGAGAGAGAGAGTTATTATATTATTTTTATCAATATGAAACATATGTTTAGAAATACTTTGCAAAACAAATGCGTATTTTAAATTCCACAAAAAAATTATAAATAAATGAACGAATAAATAAATAAATAAATAAATAAATAAATAAATAAATAAATAAATAAATAAATAAATATGTAATAGAAAAACTTAACAAAAAGCAAAACAAATCTACATTTAAATTATTAAAAATTAATTATTTAAAAATTTATATCACAAATTTTTTTTTAAAAATCCAGATTTTAAATTCCACAGTAAATAAATAAATAAATAATAGCTAATTTATATATATAGTTATTATATAGAATACAACTCAAATAAATAAAAAATCCACATTTTTAAATCCATAATAAATAAATAAATAAAGTTATTTTGATCAATGCGAATGTGCATTGAGGAAAATAGGTTTAGTAAGACTAAACAAATCTGCATTTTAAATTCCACAATAAATATTTCAATTGAATTCTGTTAAATGAATTCATTGATTTACATGTGGAATTCTGAAGTAAAACTGCCAGTACTGTGTTTAAAAAAAAAAAAACTCTTTTAATATTGAATGTCAGTTCTTAAGAAATTAACAGTGAAGTGCATGTTAATATACTAGTGCCCCTTGGATCTAATTGGCTGTGTCTTAAATGGCATACTTTCTAACTATGTAAAACAGTATGAGTAAAAATAAGCTTTTCAGAAATCACAATATACTCCTAAAACTTCCAGGGTATCTCACTATTTTCAGTGATTTTATTTTTTTATTTTGTTTTTTATTTATTTGATTTCACTCCAAATGGGGGTAATGATTCAGTGACTTTTGGACATTTGATTTGAAACACTTTGATTGCTCACTTGTTCCAGTCTTTAGGTTTTATTGGTGAACCAGGTTAAAAATACTTTCTTTATTAGATTTCTATCAGACGTCTGCAGGGTCCTGACAAAACCTGACCTTTTGTCCCCTACTGACCACTCTCTCCGTCTGTGACACAAACAGCTGGAGAGTGTGGACAGCATATTAATCAGCAAAACAGCAACTAGCAGCTCATCCATCCATCACAGCAGGACAAACAACAGAGCAGGGAGAGATCAGGAGCACAGTGGGATGCATCACATGATCTGTGGTCAATCGCCACACGGTAAAATAAAAATATAAAATAAATTAAATTAAAAATAACAAATGAATAAACAAACATAATAAAATAAATAAATAAAATAAATAATAATATATACAAAATATAATATGTTACTTAAATACAAATAGATAAATAAATTTAAGTAAGATATAAATAAACAAATACAATTTTAATAAGAAATAAATTATAAAAATAAAAGGATAATAAATAAATAAAAATGTAAAAAATACTTAAAAATAAATAAATAAAATAATTTAGTTAAAACAAAATAATAATAATAAATAAAATGCAATAAAAATAAAGAAAATTACTTAAAAATAATGAATAAATAAAATTTCCAAAAATAAATAAACAAACAATCAAAAAAATAAATATAATACAATTAAATAAATAACAATTTTTTTTAAATAATTAATTTAAAAATAATAAATAAATGCAATTAAAATAAATAAACAAACATAGTAAAAAAGAAATAAAATAGAGAAATATATAATAATATATACAAGATAAAATATATTACGTAAATACAAATAATAAATTAATTAATTAAACTAACTAATAAACTAATAAAATTCAAATAATAAAATAAATAATAAAAACAAAATAATAATAAATTAAATTAAAATAATACATAAATACAAGCAAATTAAAAAGATTAAAATAAATAAATAATATGCAATTTTAAATGAATAAAAAAATAATAAAAAATAAATACAATTAAAATAAACAAACAAAAATAAAAAAATATGTAATAAAAATATAAAAATATATAATAATATATGCAAAATATAATACATTACTTAAATACAAATAATAAATATAATAATTAAAATAATAAATAAACAAATAAAATTTAAATAAGACAAATAATACAAATAAAATAATGATAAATAAAAATGTAAAAAAATCTAATAAATTACTTAATATTACTGCAATTGTTTTACTGTACTGGGCCTTTAAGGCTAGTCCTCCTCGCCCACTGTTCCCACGTGCCTGTCAGACAACTGACATAAAGGAAGAAGATCTCACGTAACGTTTGTGAGAAATACTACAGTAAGAACTTTACCAATGAGTATTTGATGCATTTGTTGTGGAGCTGCAACGATGAGTCATACACAAGGTCATTACAAAGTTAACACACACACACAGACACACACACAGCATGGACACACACACAGACAGCGCGCGTTTAGCTTTGCACTATTTTCGCACGCAAATGTGACAGACTGCTGTATGGATATCTGTTATGTTAATGTACAAAATAAACCTGATTTAACGTCCACAAACCGGGATTGAAGCTTCTTCTTTTATAATTGTACTGACATGGGGCTGTATTGATGAAGTAAAGCTGAAGAAAATCACTGTAATTTATTACACACATGCGCTGCTTTAAAACATTTTAAAGTTGTAAAACTCACTCTTGATCACATTTGATGATGATTGATGATCCTAGCAATCTGAACTGACCTTTTATCCCCGGTTGCTTTGCGCACGTCCTGTCTTGTTGATTTGGTTATACACATTACTGAGGAGACATGTTAATACGCAGCTGTCAATCAATTCGGTGGGCGGGGGGACCGCCTCAAAAAACCGTCTCAAAACTGCTCCAATTGGTCCACCGTTTTTATGTTGTTAAATTGAAAAAAAAAAAAAAGGACTGGGTGTGTTTATATCACCCCAATATGACAGTCTATACACTATACCTACACATATGTCTGTCCAAACAGCTTGAAAAGTAGATTTTTCACCATAGGTGCCCTTTAAAATAATAAAAAAAACATCCAATTTGCCTCAGGATGCAAACAAATTAAATTATGAACTTATTCATTCATTCCTATTCTTAATACCTTTATTAATCAGGGGTTGCTACAGTGGAATGAACCGCCAACTTATTCAGCATATGTTTTATTCAATTGACTGTCCATCCAGCTGCAACCCAACACTGGGAAAAACACCCATAAACTCTTGTATTCACACTCACACACTACGGCCAATTTAGTTTATTCAGTTCACCTATAACGCATGTGTTTGAACTTTGGACCAAAGCACACGGAGGAAACCCACGCCAACACTGGGAGAACATGAAATGTCAAGTGACCCAGCCGGAGTTCGAACCAGCAACCTTCTTGCTGCGAGGCAATTGTGCTACCCACTGTGCCATCGTGACGCCCTAAATGAGGAACTTATTTAAGACTTAATTTTTATTTTGTTTTGTGTAATCTGTTCTTTCATGCATTCATTTATACATTTACTGTATTCATTAATGTATCTATATAATTTGTGTATAAGTTTATTTTATTTTGTTATTTTAAATAATACAATTGAATAGACTTATGATTATTATTTTTATTGAAATGCTTTTAACTAATGTCTGTTTAATTAAAACAAACAAACAAAAAAAACTAAATCAACATGCTTCTACAGTAGCTAATTTTTTGGGGGCTGTTTCAGAATGATCGTAAACCTAATCACAGATATTTAGAAACAAATTAGAACAGAGTGTGATTTTAAGGAAATAATGCTCATTAACACCATTTTAAATGCATGAAAATGCACTTGTTTTTGAAGTGGCCCCCAAAGTAACACATTATTATATTTAATCACTAGCATTCAGCAGGTAGCAGAAAATAAAATGGTCCACAAACTGTGAATAATTTAAGACCAACACACAGATTTAATATATGTGAGATTTAATAAGCTGATTCACTGGAGAAAGCAAAAAAGCAAATGACAAAAGATATGACTGTTTTTTTTCTGTTGCTTATCCTTTTTTGTTTTGTTTTGTGTAACCCATAGAAAAAGTTATTATATGAATATAATAACTATAGCAGAGGGTCATTCATACATCATGTGGGGTGGAATAATTATGACTTCAACTGTAGATATATATGTAACCAATGGTGAGTGTTTTCCCAATTAAACCATGTTTACCATATTTATTTATTTATTTATTTAGTTTTTATTATTAGAAAGTGAATATTTGCACATTTATACAACAGTTTTGTCTGGTTCTCGAATCTGATTGGCTGACAGCTGTGCAGTTATACACCCTTGTCTATTACTTTGCCCACATAGAGTGACAGCAGATCAATAAACTCACTACAGTTTGAAAAATATTGGAGCTGTTGGACATCATGTACTTTTGAGGCTTTTTTAGGTGAGAATGTAGTTGTTTAGATTGCATCTATGCAGTTTATTTATTAGTATATTGCCTATTTTAAATATTTAGAATTTCGCAGATTCAGCGCCTCAGATTCAGCAAGATATCCTCACTGCAGTCTGTAACCAGAGCAAAGACGGTTGCGCCACAAGATGGCAACAGAGACCGCATAATAAGTCTTTAGAAGAAAAAACTACAGCTGATTAAATCATTATAAATCAGTTAAGTGACATTCTAAGACGATGTCTCTCTTTTGTATGTTGTAGTGCTGTAATTATACCATAGTAATCTGGTAGTGTTTGCTTTGCTTTGGCTTTTTCGGGGTCAATTATTGTGATCTCCATTTCCAGATTGCAACAGGGAAATACTGGGAAATCTCTGTAGACCAGGGTTATTAAATTAGCTTGTCATGTGGCCCCGTTCATGAAAAGCATCCCAAATGAGAGACCCGAGAGATATAACTTGCAATATGAGTGATGACACAACAGCATATAAAAGCCCATATGTTTTTCTTTTTTTTTTAACACCCCCTTAAGACACCCAAGTTGGATTTTTCTACATTAAAATGTTAATATATTGTATTTTGAAACTACATAATATCAGTGCATATTTTTTTTACAAACATTCAAATGTTGTATTTCAAAGCACAACAAAACCAATGCATTGCTTAAATAGGCTTCTTCTACATTCAGACACATTCATATGTTATGTTTTGTACTGCGTGACAACTAGGGATGCAGCAATTTTAGATTTTGGTTGTATGCTTATATAGTCATACAGTTCATATATACATAATTATTTTAATAATTAATAATTTGTCTAACATATCTTTTGTTTACATTGCCCTAAAAGGCATGCACAACTCTCAACGCTACAGCACGATAGGTTTTCTTCTGGTTGCGCTAAGGTGCAAGCGAGTCGCTCCGCTTGCGCATGCATATTGCATATATTCTTACATTGGAAATAACGACCTTGTGCACTGAAAAAACACGATGTATGAATGACCCTCTGCTATAGTTAATCCAGTGTGCGTGCCTATTAGCCTTGGTGTATTAACTCAGAAATTTAAACTAGCGCACAGGTGGCATAACTTTGTTTAGTTGCAGCAGTTTCGTTCCGTGCAACAGAAACGTAGCGTTGAGAAGCCTTTACGATTAAGTATACAAATGTTTTCGGCTGCTTGCACCACTCCCTTATTGTCAGGTGACTCACGCTTTGCGCAGCCTTCAACTGCAGCTTTACATCATTTCATAACTATAGCTTTTTCAACTGAACTAATTTTATTTTTGATGTCTTGGTCACACTATTTGGAGATTGATGCCGTTTCGTGACGTTCGACCTTATAATCTTAAATTGTGAGCAAAATTACATGTTTTGTCACCGCTGTAGATATTACGCTAGAGAATCATTCAATTACTAGCTCTAAAATGACGTTTTTGCTGTTCTGACATCAGCTGCAGATCTGAATGAATGGCGAAAGAAAGTAGTTCCTCATACAAAAGGATTTTTGAGACTGTGTTTGATTTTCTTTTTTATATATACGATTATGCCGTCAAACTGTTAAGCACAATATCACACTCATAGCAGTAGCAGTGTAATATTGCTGTATATCAGCACTGGTGGAAGGCATGCGTTAGCCTGAGGCCACCAGTGATACAGCCATAGATATTGTTCATATAATTAAGACTCATTCTCATTCATGCTTTCATTTATCAATTAATTAATCAATTTATTTATTTATTTTTCAGTTTGCATGGAAAAAAATTTATTTTAAAGTGTATGTATGCTCATTTATTTGAGATGTTTTAATTATATGAATTTGCTGCTTCTTGCTGTGAGGCTATTGTGCTACCCACTGTGCCACCATGACGCCCTTATTTTATTTTATTTTATTTTATTTTATTTTATTTTTTTTTATTTTATTTTATTTTTTTTTATTTTATTTTATTTTATTTTATTTTATTTTATTTTATTTTATT
>CAIGQZ010000217.1:9109621-9119918 GCA_903798205.1 Danio tinwini | reverse complement strand
ATATATATATATATATATATATGTTTAATAACTGTATATTGACTTCACCAGAATTCCCTGCTATGCCTTTTTGTTGACATTTTTATGGTTCTTTTAAATAAATAAATGATGTGTAGGATTTCTTACTTTAAAACACCTGGTGTATAATACTATAAATTATAATTACATGTCTACAGTAAAAAATTTTTTTTTTGTAATGTTCTGCAACCACAGCTGCTGTTTTTTATTTTATTTTTATAGTGTACCAAAGTACACTCACCGAGTGTACAGAAAATGGTCCGGAAAAAAGAAAATATCCAGTGAGCAGCAGTTCTGTGGGGGCAAATAAGTTGTTGATGCCAGAGGTCAGAGGAGAATGGTCAACTGGTTCCAGCTGATAGAAAAGCAACAGTAACTCAAATAACCACTCGTTACAACTGAGGTAAGCAGAAGAGCATCTCTGAACATTCAACATGTCCAACCTTGGGGCAGATGGGCTACAGCAGCAGAAGACCACACCGGGTGCCACTCCTGTCAGCTAAGAACAGGAAACTGAGGCTTCAATTTGCACAGGCTCACCAAAATTGGAGAATAGAGATTGGAAAAATGTTGCCTGGTCTAATGAGTCTCGAATTCTGCTGCAACATTCGGATGGTAGGGTCAGAATTTACCATTAATTACATGAAAGCATGGACCCATCATGCCTTATATCAATGGTTCAGGCTGGTGGTGGTGGTTTAATCGTGTGGGAGATTTTGTTTGGCACACTTTGGACCCGTTAGTACCAATTGCATTGTGTCAATGCCACAGCCAACCTGGGTATTGTTGCTGACCATGTCCATCCCTTTATGACCACAGTGTATCCATCTTCTGATGTCTACTTCCAGCAGGATAATGTCATCAAGTGTAAATCATCTCGGACTGGTTTCTTGAACATGACAATGAGTTCACTGTACTCAAATGGCCTCCACAGTCACCAGAACCTCAATCCAATAGAGCACCTTTGGGATGTGATGGAACCGGAGATTCGCAGCCAACAAATCTGCAGCAACTATGTGATGCTATCATGTCAATATGGACCAAAATCTTTGAGGAAAATTTCCAGTACCTTGTTGAATCTATGCCATGAAGGATTAAGGCAGTTCTGAGGGAGAAAGGTCGTCCAACCCCAGTACTTCTAAGGTGTACCTAAAAAAAGTGGCCAGCCAGTGAGTATTTTAATTTATAGATTTTACTAATTATCTATGCAGTTTCTATTTACTATACCTTAAAATTAAGCTTTGATGATATTTTTTACATTTCTTATAGGATTAATTTTCCTATATAAGTATGACCTTCCACTGCCCTATTTACAGCAGATGAAGGAACAAAAAAAACTTTTATCTTTCCAGCTGTCTAGCTGTACATTTTTATAAATTAATACTAATAATGGAATCCCTCAGTGGTGTTGATATTTTTTTCTCCAATTGTGAATAGAACTTGACTTGTCATCTAGTAGGTGATTTGAAAGATATGACAACATAATGACACAGGGCATAATCGGTTATAAGGTTATTTTTCTTTTTGTGCATGTAAATCAAGTAGGCAGTGTTGGATGTTAGACATTGATTTGGCCATTAGTAGATTCAAAACATCAATTTACCCTGATAGAACATTCCGTAGTGCGAGAAAACAAGGCAATGAGGAGGAATTGCATATGCAGAATGTGGGGAAATTGTATTCACAGTATACAGGGCTGGCTATAAATTTGAGGTTGAAGGACTGGGCTGTTACTGCCAATGCAGACATGGCATGTATGGAAAACATGATTTTTCATGCTCTTTTAAAAATAGCATTATGCTTGAGTTGTCAATCTAATGCATTTTAAATCAAGTTGCTATAATTGACCACCATACATTATCAGTTGCATATTATTTGACTGCTAAATGTGGACTTTGGAATTTAAAATTCTACTAAATTGCTTGATAATTGCATATTATGCATTTTACAATTTTTTGCTTAGTTTCTGCTGATGAACATTTTAGTGCAGAGATGCCCAAAGTAGGGCCCGCCGGCCAAAATTGGCCCATTGTAACCTTTGATTTGGTCCCCCATCCCATCTGAGAGAAGAGAGAGAATGAAAAAGAGGGCTGGAGTGAATGCCTTTAATACAGAGATCTTCATTTTTAATTTGACAATACTTTTTTGATTGTTTTATTGCTGAGCTACAAAAAAAAGCAAACTGAAATTAAATTCATTCATTTATTCATTGTCTTTTTGGCTTAGTCCCTCCATTAATCAGGGGTCATCACAGCAAAATGAACCACCAACTTATTCAGCTTATGTTTTACGCAGCGGATGTGGTTCCTGCCGCAATCCAACACTGGAAAATACCTATACACTCTCTCATTCACACACACACTCATACACAACGGCCAATTAAGCTTATTTTAATTCAACTATAGCGCATGTCTTTGGACTGTAGGGAAAACCAAAGCCAAAGACTATAAAATACACAAGACATATCACTCATATAGTTTTGAATAGGGAAGAGTGTAATGGTCAATATGGGGTAAAGTCTGGATCGGATACGCGGCCGGCCGGAAGTGTGATATGCACATTAATATAGCTGCATTTTTTATGACACTGTATAACAATAATTAATATTTTTACAGTACTGTAATGGTTGGGTTCAGGGTTGGGGTGGGGGTGGGAGTTAAAAATACAATTTATTGGGTAATTTAATAGATAAGATAAATAATACTCGGTACAACTTCTGCTTTTACGCTTCTGTGACGGTTGGGTTTAGGGTTGGGGTGAGGGTAGACATTAACAAAATACAATAAATCATAAATTTCATAAATAACATAAATAATTCTTGTTAACCTCTAGCCGCAAACGTATCCAATCTAGCAACAACCTCAATATGGTGAATGAAGCCCTGCCTACTAGTACAGGAGCCAATCATTGATTGCTATAGACTAACGGAGAAGCTCAGACTTGACGTGTGCTTTTACGACAGTTTGGTGGTCAACAATCGTACTGGAATCTCAGCGAATACTTGCTTCACAAACATGAGAAATATATCCAAATAATGCATGAAATCTGTACTTTTAAATGAACCAAGTGCACTTGAAAACAAAAGTTTTTTGGTTTTGTATGAAACGAATGCGAGGTACAGTCCGTCCGGTCAAACGCACATCACATGACAGCAACTAGTCAAACTTCTACAGACTTGTAAACAGTCGCTGTCACTTCTGGAGGAGACTCACCATCAAGACCAAGTTGTGAATTATCTCAGCACAATCTAACAATCATCATCCAGAGGAAGATAATGTGTAAAGCGGTCATTAATGAGATTGGTGTCGTGATCTTGTTCATTTTGAGTGCGCATACGCATTAGCTCGGGCAACCTGAAAATATGACGAATTTGTTTGATTCGGACGTATAGAAACAAAACTTATGAGACGATTGTTGTTTAATTTTATTGGTGATTCCAAATATGTAATGTAATCATAAGCTTGGCAAACAGTTTTATGAGTTGACATGGATGTTGCTAGGTCTATTTTAGGGGGGCTGTAGCTATATTTCTACTCGGCCCCCCTAAAACTTTTGCGATTAGCTCATAAACTGTATACTAAATAAGTGCCCTCAGTCCCCTTTAAATTTACTAAGAAAACGATGGCAGAATTCGGCTCCTCCCCTTCTTTTGTTTTTCATTTGATCAGCAAACCACAGCCGTGGACGGCGAGAGAACGAGGTGTGTGTTTATTGATAAATTGTTATAATATCTGCTTATTTGCAGTTCTTTAATATAGATAACCTTGTATCACCTGTATTCAAATGTCAAGGAGAAGCAGTCGGGTTTTCTCTGCATTCACCTCATCAGCACAGCTGTTTCAGCAAAAAATGTAACACTTAACGAACATTTCGCTATTTTTATTTCAAAATGAACTACCAATATTAAACACTTTACAGTTCATGTGGCATTAACTATACCATACAGTCTTGCACAGAAAGGATTACACACAGTGACAGAACCACTTAGAGAATATAACCGTGTCACTGAGTCACTGGCAGAGATAGAAACATCAAGTGTTGTGTAGTATTAAAAAAAAACTTGTTATTTATTATTATCATTCAGATCGTGAAATATGTGAATCAGCCGGTAAGTTTAAAAATATATATTTATATGTATGTGATTTAATTAGAAAAGTGGCAGTTTATTTATTTATTACATGGAAACAAAAAATGCACTTGAATATAGAAAGTGTTTTTTACTACAGTAAACAGGTGGGTTGAGCCTATTTGGATTATTCAGTACTCAAATGACTATGCCTGTCTATGTAATACAGTGGAATACTAGTATACAACCCATATTAAACAAACATTTTTAAGTGTATTACTGTTAAATTACTACTTAAAAATGTAATATTATGCTATAAATATTCATTGATGAATTTGATGAACTTGATGTTTCCCCATTCAGACAGAATGCCTGCCGCAGAGTGAAATAACTTGCCTAAAGGGACTTTGCCAGAGCACCCGGAGGAAACCCACACAAACACAGGGAGAACATGCAAACTCCACACAGAAATACCAACTGACCCAGCCTAGGCTCGAACCAGCGACCTTCTTGCTGTGAGGCGATCGTGCCACCTGCGCCACCATGATGCCACTGAAATTAAATGTTTTGACTATATGTAAATGAATCTGATTTTATAAAATGTAAATAGTCACTCGACAGATAGAGGACTATGCAGAAGACATCAAATCTAAAACTAGTGTAATTCTGTGGTAAATGAGATTGTTTTGTTTTTACTGTAATAAGTACATTATAAAATATAAGCAAATAAAATACTGTATTAGATAATATAAAGCAATGCTTTCCAGTCATTTTTTATATTATTAAATAAATTAGGAAATTACTTGTGACAACCATTTACCTTCGGCCCACTAGCCTCAATTAAGTTTGGTTTTTGGCCCTTCATATGAAAACGTTTGGGCATACATAATGCATAATGCATACATAATGCAATATATGAGCCGTGTAAATATAAGTGTGATGTCATGTGACCAAGGGAAAACGTGAGTGTCATTGATTGGGGATTTAAAGCCACCTGTTGCTGTCATAAGTGTGGAACTCGCGTTTACTTATCGACCATACTACTATTCTTTTCTTTTTTGTCTTTACGTGGAGAGTATTAAGGTCATTTAAAAAACGTTTCTATGTTTGTAAAATATGCGATGAAGCTAACAAACAAGACGCATATCACAAGTTTCCAGCCGTTACAATTTAGTCAAGAAACAAATCTGTTCATGGATGAAAGCATTGACTTTGGATTTCCTGAGGAGACACGTATTGATGGCTTCAATGCTGGAATTAAGAGCATCGCCGACGGAGGATGACCTATTCACGCGATCTAATGAGGGAGACTGCATAAATGGACTTTCGGAACAACAGGATCGATGATCTCCGATGGTTTGCCGACATCGAACCGGTAGGGGCATGGGATTTAACAGTCTTTGCTGCTGTTGGCCTACTGGCGAAGTAGGGCTGCTGGTGTTTGAGCCCTTGTTTTGGCGTTTGTGGAGGAGCTTGAGGAGCACCATGTCTTTGTGTTTATTGAGGTAAAGTTGGTTTTATGTTCGCACGTTCGCTCATTATTGAACAGTGACAAATTGTGACACGGTCCCTATATTATTTGCTATGCTACTTTGAATATTCGGTCTGAAATTCCATGTAAGTTTGACTTCAAAACAACATTAGCACTATTACTTTTACTGTGAACTTTGTACTCTGATAGTCATTTGCTGCTAATATGATTTGCCTATTTGGAATTTGTAAATAATACTTTACAGAAATCATATTATTAAGTAGAAAGACTAATGTGAAAACCATTATAAAATCAACTTTACCCTAATTTTGTGTTTTGGGTTTGTTTGTTTCAGGTTGTGCTTGGGTTGTGCTTTATTTCTTGTGCATTTATAATAGACAAGCTACGATGCACATGGTGTTCCCTCATTATGACTGAATCTGAAGAGAAAAGTTCAGTTTACGGCAAAAGTTTGGCTAATAAAACTGTGCAAGTTGACTTAACTTCAATATTGGCCATTAAAGAGCTCATGCAAAGAAACGAGAATATTTCAGACTTTGAGTTTGAACTTGAATGCTTGATGCAAGAAGGGAGCACGAAACATCATGGCTATTTGATCCCATTATTACTAAGTAAGTAGCAAACATTACTGATTGTTTCTTGGGAGAACTTTGGCAAGAACAATTTAAAATAGATTTTCCTGAATATAACAAAAAAGGAACACATTGTGTTTTCAAGAGAAGATCGTAAGTTAATTGAGATTGCAAAAGCCTCTTTGAAGGTGGTGAAGGGTCATTATTGCTTTGGCCTGTCTTTGAGAAATAAAGATGTGTGTATGTATGTCAGACAAGAAAATAAGTGCAGAATAGCATACTCTGAGCTTAAAGAGAAGACTGAAAAGACATTCTGAATATTCTGATTTCATTAAATACCTTGGTGATGCAGAGACTACAAGCTGAAGACCTGAAATGTAGTCATAGGATTTGTGGTTCATACGCCATCATGGGCTGCGTCCGAAATCGTATACTTCGGTACTATATAGTACGCTAAAACAGTATGTGAGCAGAGTTGTATGTCCGAATCAATAGAAGTTGAAAAACAGTATGCGAGATGTACCCAGATGACCTACTACATCTGGCAAGATTATGAAGTGCTCATTCGATAGACTATTCCATAACCCCACATGAGAGAAATCCTGAGTGTAGTGACGCAGGTAGGTCACATAATAATGAGAAGTTTCATTCATACTACTCTTGGTCATACTGTATTAACAAGTACTTTCATTAGTACTTTTCTAATGGTCATGCAGTAAATTAAAATTAAAATGTACTACCTACTGAGTATGGATATGCAATTTCAGATGCAGCCATGGTTTTTATATTCTGGAAAGGAAAGCTATGTGTTTTTGATCGTGCTGTTACATTCCAAGAGACATCTTACAAGGTCCAGACCTCACAAGTTTACTGATTGAAGTGATAACTTGTTTCAGTAAAGTTTAAGTTGTGATTTATAGCAGATATTGAAGACAGGATTCATTAATTGTGGCTGCAGAAAAATTATTTGAACTTGAGATTTCTTTGATGGCCTGAGGGTGATCTTTTTAAATAAATAATAGAGTATCATATGCTCATGCACCTCTTTTCAGGCCCGTAGCCAGCCTGGTGAAAGGGGTAGTTCTTTTTTCAGTAATTCACCTCGTTTTCTATTTAATTATGAGATTTAAATACTGCATTTTAGTGACATTTTAAGCACTATTTTTAACTGGATTAGCTTGGTGGAGGATCATCAAAACCACTTTTTGATGTACCAAAAATATTTCCTAAAGATTTAGAATAAAGAAATGTGAAATAATACTTATTTTTAAAATACAAAGTCATTACATCACATATCATTAGAAAAAAAAAAAAATAGGAATCTGTTTTTAGTTAAGAACTGTAGTCTAAAAACTATTGTCATTTATTATTCAACCTTCCAGAATTTGGCCATTTCATTAATAATAATAATAATAAAAATAATAATAATTAATAATAATAAAAATGTAGAGCTTCACATTTTTCTAGCCTTTTTCTTCTACATTTGAAAATGCATAGACAGCAACAATAGCCAAAACAGTGTTCAAATTAACTTTTAAAATGGGCCGATTTGGTGCTTCACACCTTTTTATCTGTCATTTTTTTGTAACAAGAGTAAGATTCAAGATTTAGAATAAAAGTTACTTGCAAAATATTTTCTCTGTGCAATAACAGTACATTAGTAAAAGATGACTTCTCTTACGTCAGATTTTAAAATGAAAATATTTGATAGCATTGGCCAACTAAGTCACACTGAAGTAAAAGCCAACAGAGGATTCCACTTGGTCTTAAAGCCTTTTTTTCGATGGGTTAAACCCTATTTATGATGGCATAGCAGTAAAAATAGGACAAGTGAGCTCATGTATGGGACAAATTCTGGGCCTTTGTCAGTTAGGGGTGGGTCTTCTGAACCCCTCTGGCTACGGGCCTGCTTTTTTGTCTTCAGATCATTTAAGGAACACCTTAATGCTTGTAGAGCCTCTACAGTATTATGCATTATAAAAGGTCATATTTTGATTTTGGGGTCTCTAACAACAAGCTGATATGCATGTAAGGTCAAAAAACACTTTCATTGTCGTATAATATGCATTCATTTTTTACCTATTTATCCCAACAACATGATTTTGGGTGCAATGTTTAAATAGCCGATGAAGATTTACCCTAAGAGATACATTACAAGCACTGATCAATAATGGATATGTGTTTACAAGCTGCACCGAGTGATTACAAGTTACAACACACAATTAAATGTTACAACACACAATTAAATACATATTTTGCAAGCTACAGAAAATGAGGCAACAATTTTAATTACACTTCACATTGTGTAGTAAGGAGAAAAACTTACAGGATCTGGAGGAAGAAGAACCGGTCCATACAAACTGTGTAACGGTTACTGACAAAGTCCACTAGACTAGTAGTCCCCTAGCTAATATTTTCTTTAATAGCAAATGGCGGGCGAATCTCACACTGCAGGGTCGGTTATTGTATCAATCATCAGAAAAATTACAGGAACAAACACAGACATGGCATACTGTGGTATTGTTGTGAAAACGATCTTTAACCCTTTATTCCCCACACCCGGATGTCTGGCCATCTTTCAGTTATAGTAATCTTCGCGTCATGATCAATGCCATGGTCCCTTGCACCCCACAATTGTCTGAAGGGAAAGGATCACGTTTTACCAGAATCGGCACTTCATATTTGGCGATGTCCCATATTAAAGTCGAAGCATGCAGGCAAAAGATCTGAACAAAGGACAAATCATTCATTTTGACTGTGTGCAAACTAAATAAAATTAATAGTTTTAAACATGGTGCATGGTGCACTTTCAGATTTAAACCTCAGCTGGATGTTTCCATTTACTTAGAGCTGTGTTACACACTGCATGGAAGGTCATTTTCAAAAACCCATAATAAGGACTCTTTAATGCATAGGCATTTTAAGAAAGCAAATAAATGACAAGATTCAAGATGCAAGATGATTGACATGTCACAAGTTGTTTGGTTGTCGGCTGCTAAATGTAATCCCATGATTCTCTCTGGTCAGTGAATGTCTTTTAGTGCGTATTAGTCAAAAAGTTTTATTAATTAAAGTAACGCCCCTTATGAGATGCATCGTCTCTGCTCAAGGCTGAGATGTCAGCGCTGTGAGTTTGATGCCAGGAAACTGTCTGTCTGTCAGAAGTGTCTCAGCATGGAGAAATGACAAACTCATTGAAGAATGAAATGAGGAGATCTGTCAAGTGTCAAACCTGTTTGATGTTGTAGACTAGGAGAATCACAACATGGGGTGAAAGAAACATCAAGGGCAAAAGTGGAGAAACACAGAGAAGGCTAAGGCCATGGCAGTCAGACTTCCTGACAGAAATAGATTTTATTCCAACGAGATCATTTTATCACTTGTGCCAATTCAAGCTATTTTTTTTGTTCGCTATATCAAAAACAATAAGCATATTTTTGTTTAACTGGAACACACTGGTCATTTTACTTGCAGATGTAATTGTTAAAGAACCCCTGTTTTGCATTATAAAATGACATATTTTGGTTTTGGGAGTCTCCAACAACATATGCATGCAATGTCAAAAATGCTTTCATGGTCTTAAATTATGCATTTATTTTTACCTAACTATCCCAACGAATCCCATATGATTTGTTCAGTGATTCATCTGTTCCCAAACCTCCATTTGCGTGAGGCTTATCTGCTGTGATTGGTTGACTGCGTTCAGCGTGAGACAGAGAGAAATGCCCACCACAGAGAGCAGTGTTTCCTTTAGGATTTTTTCCAACTGTGGCGGCAGGCCTCTTACACAAATCTACCAACTGCCTATGGTGTTATTTCAATGACAAATGTCGTGAGCGCAGTATTACAAGTTGAGAGCGGATTTATGTAATACGAGCATGCGTGTCTCTTTGCTTGTGCGCCAATTTCCTCTTTGCACACTCTCAAATACACGATGCTCAAGTGCATATTTTCTATTATGCACTTCTATTATGCACTTTCTATTTTCTATATGTGTGTATATGTATATGTATATGTGTATATGTATATGTGTATATGTGTATGTGTATATGTGTATGTATATATGTATATGTATATATGTATATGTATATATGTATATATGTATATGTATATATGTATATGTGTATATGTATATATGTATATGTGTGT
>CAIGQZ010000217.1:9081233-9094621 GCA_903798205.1 Danio tinwini | reverse complement strand
TATATATATATATATATAATTATTTTTGCTGCTTGTTCTAACAACTTATTTAAAATGAGCTGAAAAACACAATTTTTGAGTTTTTGGGTGGATAACTTAAATGTTTCTGTTAATTCAGTTAAGTCAACTAAAAATTGTAAAAACTATTAAGTTAACTTTAAACAATTTGCGTTGGAATTGGACAAGATAAGGAAATTGTGAGATACCCAGCATTTTTTACAGTGAAGTAACTAAATTTTAATAATGTCCTAATTTTAGTAAATTTTAGTAATGTCCTACATTTTTTTATATATGTTGACATTTTGGGTAATCTAGTAAATATTGCTGATAAATAGTTGAAGTAAATAAATAAATATAGTAAGCAAGCTCTTTGTTTTGTGTCTTAATGAGCCCCTTGAGAAAGTGGCGTATGGTCAGCCTCGTCCTTGTGCGAATCACCTGTAAATGATAGATTAAACCAGCGTATGGAATAAACATTTTACACGCATTCCCCACAGACGGAAGATTACTTTTCCTCTCCGCCTGAAAAAGTGCCAAGATTTGATTAATTAGTCATAGAAAGTGGCACATCTCCTGCAAGAGAGAGCGAAACCCTGGCCAAATGAGGCACTGACAAATGGGAGAGGTGACACTGTGCTCTAATTGGGGATTTGGTGCATATTTCAAGAGTCAGGGAGCCGCTTGCCACCCTGCCAGATTGGCCATTACAGGCCAACTGCGAAGGCATCCTGAGAAGCCAGAGACCTTTTTACCTCACAGAGAAGGATCATACGCGTTTGTCTTTTAAATCAAAACTCCTGTTCTCCGGTTGCGTTAGCAGACAACTTGCAGATGTCAGACGCTTTATCTGAGTGGAGCCTTTATTTAACTTCACTCATTTCTGAAAAGTCAGTGTGCCGTTTTCTGATGTATCGACACAAATGTTTTAGTGCCTTGTGGGGAAGAAACAGTGGAATGTGGAATTTCTGATCAGAAATAAATTTAGGTGTGATTCATAAATGCATAGAATTATTATAAATTATTTCAGTTTAACAGATTATTTCAAAACATTTCTAAGCAAATTGATGTAATAACTAATTTCTAATAACTGATTTCTTTAATCTTTGCCATAAAGACAATACATAATATTTGACTAGATGTTTTTCATGACGTTTAGGGTTTCTGGTAGTACCTAGAATAGCAAAGTCGAGTAAAGGAGGTCAAGCCTTCTCATTTATGGCTCCTAAACTCTGGAATAGCCTTCCTGATAATGTCCGAGGCTCAGACACACTCTCGCATTTCAAAACTAGATTAAAACTCAATGTGTATGCCTTGCTAAACATTGAGTGTATATTTTTGCATCTTGTTTATATATACTTTATAGTATATACATAATATTTATGTATATATATATATATATATATATATCTCTTTATCTTTGATTTTTGGAGCATTTTAGAGCGCTTTGTGTTATCTTTGAGATTTATTGTATGATTTAAAACCGTAACTTTAGACCCCCAAAAATTAGTAAAATTGTGAAATTGAAAGAATATTCACAGAGAGTAAGTTCTTTCAATGAGTCTTTAGTTTAAAATGATAAATAGTTTAACAAAACCAAGAATAAAATTATTTATAAAGGTAATTTAAATTTTTTCCATATAAATGTATAATAATATGTATTTTCTCAGACATTTAGATCCCGCTGTACATTTGCACTGTGTTTTATTCTGCTCAGCATGTATATTTCTGTGCAGTTGCTTGAATTGCACGCTGCAGTATTTTTTCTTACTCAATTTCCAGTGAATTTCTAGATGTCTAACAGCTTTCTGAATGTCCATTTATCGGAAAAGCAGGGCTGCTGTCCATTGATCCATTGTGTCTCTCTGTCCATAAAGTGTCATTTATGTATTCAGGAGCGATTTGCTTTTGGAAATGTTCTGTGGTGAACTGGGAAGTCTGATGGTCTATTACTGAGTGAATGGGACTTGCTTTCACAGGACTGAAATGCAGATCCATTTAGGGAAAAAAAAGGTTATATCAATGTTTTGTCTGCCTAAAAACAGTACAAATGATACTATGCATTCACTTGAGCTTCAAGCAACACACAGTGAGCAGGTAAAATGATTATACGAGTGCCTAACTTTGCAGGGAAAAATAATGCTGTTTCCCTGAAAGCTTTGATCAATATACCAAATTTCAGATTGTACCCTGCTAATCTGTGGTCTACCATAGACTCCCATTCGGTCTGGTCTCCTAGGTACAAGAAAATAGAAAAATCATTAAAACGACTACATCCAAGAAACATCAGGGTTTGGATGCTTATAACTACAAAATATGCTAGAATTGCTATTAGTTTAATCATTAATTCTGATTATTTAAATCCATCTTTAAGTGTATTTTTGGGGGGAAATGTTTTGAATTTCCTCTAAATGTCATTCTAAAACAAATAGTTACTGTGATCAGCTTCATAAACAATGCATAAATATTGTTTTGGTATTATTATTGCTTGGATATTATATATTCATAGAGAAGAAGTAAACCATACCATTTGTTTTTCTATTTAGAGGTTGACACAGTTTATCAAAAATTTGTGTTTTCAATATTGGATGTTGTTCGCAAACCAGATGAAATTAGTTTACCATCTACCACTGTAGTTATAAAGAAAGTGTATGAATGAAACTTATATGACACTAATGACACTATTTTCATGGCCTCATATCAATCATGTTTATGACAGATTTATGACTATGAGAGTCATGTTGTCTAGAAAATGCCATGTGTCATGTTAAGTGTCTTTTTACATGGCAAGTGCCAAATCTTTTACTTAGTTTTGTATCATTCTAAGGACGCATGTACAGTTTTAAAGATAAATTATTTCAGTAAAAATGACCAAATAGCACCAGTTAATGTGCTGTAAAATTAATGACGAGATAACAGGAAACAAACATCATTTTTAAAAAGTATACAGTACTTATTACAGTTCACCACTTCATTCATTACAGCACAGTGTTGTAAATACTATATTAGTTCTATATACAAAATACTAAACTATTATAGAATGGTAAAGAATAAAAATAAAAAATGTTCATACGTGAAGAGATCATGGAATAATTTTTGGTTCAAACACTACCAGAATGATTTGAGTTTTCGACAGTTTCTTCCCACATGAAAAAAAGTATTTTTTGTTTTTTTTTTCAAACTATACTATAGTAGATTTTATACACTCACTGGCCACTTTATTAGGTACACCTGTCCAACTGCTCGTTAACACAAATTTCTAATCAGCTAATCACATGGCAGAAACTCTATGCATTTAGGCATATATACATGGTCAAGATGATCTGCTGCAGTTCAAACCGAGCATCAGGGAAGAAAAGTGATATAAGTGACTTTGAACGTAGCATGGTTGTTGGTGCCAGACAGGCTGGTCCGAGTATGGCAGAAACTGCTGATCTACTTGGATTTTTACACACAAACATCATTAGAGTTTACAGAAAATGGTCAGAAAAAGCGAAAATATCCAGTCATCTGCAGTTCTGTGGGAACAAAGGCCTTGTTGATGCCAGAGGTCAGAGGAGAATGGCCAGACTGGTTCCAGCTGATAGAAAGGCAACAGTAACTCAAATAACCACTCATTACAACTAAGGTCTGCAAAAGAGCATCTCTAAATGCACAACACAACCAACCTTGAGGTGGATGGGCTACAGCAGCAGAAGACCACATTGGGTGCCACTCCTGTCAGCTAAGAACAGAAAACTGAGGCTACAATTCGCACAGGCTCACGAAAATTAGAATATTGGACAGTAGAATATTGGAAAAAAGTTGCCTGGTCTGAGTCTCGATTTCTGCTGCAACATTCAGATGGTAGAGTCAGAATTTTGCATCAACAGCATGAAATCTCAATCCAATAGAGCACATTTAGGATGTGGTGGAATGGAAAATTTGCATCATGGATGTTCAGCAAACAAATCTGCAGCAACTGCGTGATGCTATTATGTCAATATGGACCACAATCTCGGAGGAATATTTCCCGTACTTGATTGAATCTATGCCATGGAGGATTAAGGCAGTTCTGAAGGCAAAAGGAGGTCCAATCAGGTACTAGTAAGGTGTACCTAATACAGTGGCCGGTGATTGTATATTATAGTATTTAGAACTGTGTTGTAATGAATGAATGCTACAGCATACTATAGTATTAACTATAGTGAAGTTAATTCAAGCAATTTACTGTATTATGGTTAAAAAAATACAGTATTACTCTTAGTATTTTTCATGCTTATTATGTTTTTTGCATTTCTTTATATTTTCTTATATGGACATCTTTCTCATACCATTAAAATGAGAAATAATTGAATGTGTTCCATTAATGGCTGTGCTTCACCATTATCATTAAAACTTTAAAATGGTGTGGGACAGATTGTCTTGCTTGCTCTGCATATGCAAATATTGGGCTGATGAATTGGCAAGTGGCACAGACGCGAAACGGCAAAAGCACAGTCTGTTAAATGACCAATGCACTGTCAGCTAGAATAATACCAGCAGTCAGCCTCACAAAGCATCTTCATTTTAAGGGACATTAAGTTGCAGGTCTTTAATTCATCACTGTATAACAAGGCTCATGAAGGCCAGGGCTTCGGCTTTCTTTGCTTGCCTGTCGTAAATATTTAGAGATGTATGAAAGCAACCTATTAATCATTGAGGGAAATTATTCAAATTTCAGAAAGTTCTTTGGATTATGACTGTTAAACTGTATGTAAAGGGTTCCCAACTTTGTTAAAAAATAAACAATCATACATTTATCAACAATCATCCATTTATCAATTCAGTTCATCTTCAGCTTCTCCTCTCCCACCTCCAGCTTCTCCACGATGGACGTCCAGTGTTCTCAAGTCTCTGGCGCCTAGACTGCACAAGACGTTTGGCCATTAGAGAAATGGTTGTGCCCAACTTTATCCTTCACTTTCGCCAATTGGTGAAGTTTTGTCCTTGCCGCTGTCACCACTGGCTTGTATGGTTTGAGACTTGTGGAGCTGTGCATCAATGGATTTGCTCTTCAGTGTTTGGACTTTCAGCAGTGAAAATTAAACCACACTAAACTAAACTGAACCTGAACTCTGAAAACAGGACTGACACTGTTTCAATTTACTATAATCTTCTATGTCAAGCTGCTTTGACACAGTCTACATTGTAAAAGCGCTACAGAAATAAAAATGAATTAATTTGAATCTTTATTTCTATAGCGCGTTCACAATGTAGATTGTGTCAAAGCAGCTTAACATAGAAGTTTTAGCAAATTAAAAATGTGTCAATCCAGTTCTCAGAACAGTAATTGTTTAGTTCAGTGTGGGTCAATTTTCCCTGCAAATTTAGGGGAGAAATTTGACTCCGATTTAAAAAATGTACAATCAGATTAGAGCAGTAGTTAAATCTTTTTTTTTTTCAATTAAGACAATTAGCAAAAATAATGCAATATATACCAAAACAACAGTTTGAGATGGTGATCCATGCTATTATGACCTCTCTGTTAGATTACTGCAAAATGCTGCTAGCATTCCTGTTAGCCAGTAAATATGACCACATTTCCCCCATGTTAGCTTCACTTCATTGGTTTCCAGTTCATTTTAGAAAACAGCTTAAGATTCTTTTATTTGTTTTTAAATCTCAAAATGCTCTTGCCTCACCTTATATCTATGAGCTGATACACCCCTAAAAGCCCACTCGTTCTCTCAGATGAGCTGATCAGCTTCTCCTGACTGTGCCAAAAAACTAATCGTAAGCTTCCAGGGGACTGTGCTTTCGCTGTGGCGAATCCTAGACTTTGGAATAAGTTGCCACTGCCCATTAGACAGGTTTCTTCCATGTTCTCATTTAAATCAGCTCTTAAAACTCATTTGTTTTTATTGGCATTTGACACCTGATCTTAATATTTTATGTACCTTTTTAGATAGTTTACCCATATTTTATATTGTATTTTTTTAATAGACTATTATGCTTATTTTGTTGTATATTTTCCGTACAGCACTTTGACTCAATTCTGTGTTTGTAAATTGCTCCATAAGTAAAGTTTGACTTAACTTTGACTTGACCTGCTGAAAGTCCAAACACTGAAGAGCAAGTCAATCGATGATCCGCTCCACAAGTCCCAAACCAAGCAAGCCAGTGGCGAGGAACAAACCTTCACAAATTTATAAAAGTGAATAAATAAAAAAAAGACCTTGAGAAACCAGACTCAATTGGGCACAACCATTTCTACTCTGGCCAAACTTCCTGTGCAGAGCTGCAGTCTATGCACCAGGGGCTGGAGAATGCTGAAGGTCGATCGTGGAGAAGCTGTAGGTGATGTGAGTAGGTCACCAGCCGGTATTGAGGCTGGCTCACGGGATCAATGCGGAGACTCGTCTATCACTGGGGTTTTTCAGGAACCAGTCTCATGCTCTCCACTCCTTCATGACCACCACAGCATTTGCTCAGGATATATATATATATATTGTTTTGCAAGCAGACAAAGTTCCTTTTGCCTCAACTAACAAACAGTGTAAGAATTTGTCTGCACTTTAACATATTTGAATTTCACTATTGTATCACAAAACAATCTTTTATTTATTTATTTTAATTCTAAAGTAGCTGTATAAGGTCCATCTTTAAAGACAAATAAAGTCACATGAGCATCACCTTAATGTGAGAAATGTACAGAAAAAAAATGTTACATGTTGAAAGGGTGTGTGTGTGTGTGTGTGTGTGTGTGTGTGTGTGTGTGTAAAGCTATGTAAAGAAAAGCATTCATTTTATTTCAGGAAATAAAGAATCTTCAGGCCAAACTATTTAATTAATTTGACAAATCATTTCTCTTAGAACTCTTTCATCTCATTGGTCAGCTTGGGTCACTGAGGGTTCCTCTGGGTCAGGCTGAGTGCAGGGTAGGGTGTCATCCTTTACAAAAAGGGGTATCCTCTGTCCTCCAGCAAGTAACCAATATAGTGCCCAGTAATGATTGAGGTGTATAATACAAATAGGCATGGTACGATAACCGTTTTCATAGTATACCGCGGTTTGGAAAAGTCAAGGTTTTAAATCCGACAAAAATTTCTGTAATACCGTTCCTAAGGTAGGTGTAATATATATAGATATATATTTTTATTTACATTTATTTATTTATTTATTTATTTATTTATTTATTTATTTATTTATTTATTTTTTAGGACAACAGTATCTCCAGCAGAAAAAAAAGTCCAAAGATGCCATTTTAATTTTTAAAGAAATCTGTGTTTTTGAAACAAATAAAGACAGCAGAAGTCAATGATTTATTAGAATTATTTAGCCTGAAATGTTTACTGTTCCAAACTATTATAAATCATTAAAAAATTGTTTTCTAAAAGGAAAAAGTTTTTTTTTACCAGACATTTTAAAAAGAATATATTTTAGAGCAGTAATCACAATACTGTGATACTGTAAAACCGTGATATTTTTATCCATGGTTATCATACCGTCAGAATCTTATACCGGCCCATGCCTAAATACAAATATAGTAAATAAAATAAAAAATAAAAAATTGTAAATCAAATGTATCCTGTTGGAATGTGTCATAATCAAGACTCCCTGAAAATTCTGGTATCATGTACAGACCCTGGACATTTAGCCTTAACCTAGTGATGAGGTGGGGTCATCACATATGAGCTGTAGTTAGTTGAAGCAGTAATGAGTTTAATAGTTGTAACACCAACAGATTAAGGACAGAAGATTAAGTTGTTAATATTAAAAATGTAAAAAAAAATGTTTCATATTATTAGTGGCCTTTATTGACTGGTGGAGCTTTAAAGGAGGCTGCGATTAATGCACTCAATAGCATTTGGAAACCCTGAAAAAAATAATATAAAAAATATGTAATAAGTGTGCAGTGTGAATAGATGTATACATATAAAGGACTACATCTTTAAATATGGATATATTTTCCTACAAAAGACAAAGCTGCCACTTCTTATACTATTATATATAAGCTACAGAAAAAAATGAGGGGTGCAGAAAGAGAAAGAGGAAGAGATAAAAAAAAATCTCTCCGCGAGATTAGAACTCGCTTTGCTGTGAGCACTGTTGTACTTTAAAGGCAAACTGACCACTATGCTATTGTCGTGTTCTGAAACGCTTCTGTAATGATACGCAGTGGTTTATGGACGAGGAACTGTACAAAAGTGTATAAAACCGTTCAGTGCCAGGCATACTGTACAAATAATGTACACACGAGGCTATTGCCACATTGTACAGTAAAATACCCTGATGCACTGCGTGATGGCGTATGTTAACCATGGTAAACGCAGACCCACGGTTTGTCACGTTTGATTTCAAAAGGTTTGTTAAATACATTAACAATTCTTTAAAAAAACGACAATGCTTATTAAAATATTAATTTGGATATGAAAAAACCTATGCACTTAACCCTCTCACGATGAAAAAACTTGTATATCTGTGCTTCTACGTCCATCAAAATTCTCATCAAGAGCCCGCAATGCTCTGTAAACTCTCTGAAACAGACAAACTCTGGAACATAACCTGCTTCGGAGCAGGTTATCTTTAGAGAGTTAATTGCTATGGCTACTTAACATACCCCAGAAGTTACCTCGAATTTTGGAACTGAAAGCTGAGGTTTTCGACTTACTTACTCTCAAACTTACCCGGGTATGTCACATAACCTGCTTTCTGGAATACCCCCCAGGTTAGTTTGGTTATGTTGGTTACACTTTATGGAAAAATAAAACCTGAAAATAGCCATTAGAGAACATTTTATATGTGGATAAACTCCCAGCAATGTGGGAGGAATAGTTTATGCTAAAACAGCAAAACAAAAATCGTTTTAAAAATATTGTAAATAATGTTTTGTAACGTTTTAAAGGTCTTTGTACAATCAGTTTTCATTATTTAATGCAAGATATTTGTAATTACCTACTAATATGAACTATGGACAATATTTTATAGCATTTATTAATGATAGTTTGCTATCTACTAACATTTACAAATGCATTATTAAAATAAATTAACTATTTTCCATTCACGAATGTTAAGATGAATTAAATACGGAATTAATTGTATTTTTGTTGTTTATTCATGTTTGTAAATACACTAACATGAAATAATGTAACCTTATTGTAAAGTGTTACAAACAAAGAATAAGGAGAAATATGTTTATGTTATTTTTAATGAGTTATTTCAAAATTATTTTTTTATTCATAATTTTTATTCATTTTTAATTATATGCTGTCATCAAAAGTGCATTAGTATACCATCAAGTATTATTTTTTTATGTTGTTTTCCTCCTTTTGTTTGCATCTCATACAGTATATTCTTCCTATAGAGTCGCAATTTGTGTTAAATAATTAATAATGTGTGTTTGCAGTGATCTAAGAGTAAGTAAATGATGACAAATTGATCAAACTGCTGCTGTCAGCCACTGCTAAACAATGATTTTCTGAGAAACTGGGTCATCTTTCCTCACTGATAACATGGATACAAAATCTTGTATAGTATTATGCCTGTATTTGAGATATAATCAGAGTTATTACATGGGAGACATTCTCTGTAGAAGCTCATCGACTCTGTAGTTCATTCAATAGCATCCACATTCACTCTGTTATTGATTGAAGTACCGAATGTCCACTAATTAGTACCAGAATTATAGGCCTAACAGAGTCTGTTCTATCAAACAGCGGCTTGATTAAGATTTATCAAAACTTTGAATTTGGAAACAGAATGAGAAGGTTGGATTGTTTGATTTGATGTTGAAATATTTATATCATACGTTGAATGAGCATAATTGGATTTTTGAGATCTGGAAATGAATGTGTTTAGAAGATAATAAGTTCAGCTTGTAATTTCCTAAATTTTGAGGTCAATGCTTGTTTTCCTAACATGAGTAACAGAGCAGTTTTAAGCATACATTATGAGTTAAATACAGTCAAAGGCTAAATTATTACTCCTCCTGGGAACTTGAATAAAAATATGAATATATTTAAA
The DNA here is from genome assembly GCA_903798205.1 of Danio tinwini. Lineage (NCBI taxonomy): Eukaryota > Metazoa > Chordata > Actinopteri > Cypriniformes > Danionidae > Danio > Danio tinwini. Next base: position 9,084,640 of record CAIGQZ010000217.1, on the reverse strand, counting down.
TTAATTCCCAAGTGCAATAACGCATTCATTTTGTCTTTGTTATTACTACAGTACATAATATTTTGCAAGATACAAATTTTGAGCTTAAAGTGCAATTTAAATCCTTGTTAATTAGGTTAACTAGGCAAGTCATTGGACAACAATAATAATTATTAATTAATTCATAATATTGATCTAAATATTTCATATCTGATTGTGATAAGATATTTTGGTCATATTTTGAATATACTGTGTATAACTTATATTGTGACATGGGACTTGTCATATTTTGAATACATTGTGGGATGGTTTATATTGTGATATGATATTTTGAAAATATTGTGGCATTACTCATCGTTAAATGATAATTTTGTCATATGAATATATCATGCTAGTTTTTGTCATATTTTTGACTGTTGTGGCATGACATATATTGCAATATGATATTTTTGTCATTTTTGAATATATCATGGGATGACTTATCATAATATATTTATGACATGTTATAAATATATTGTGGGATTGCTTATATTGTCATCATGAGATTTGTCTTATTTTTTGTATATTGTGGGATGACTTATGTTGTGATAATTTATTGACATATTTTTGAAAATATTGTAGGATGATGTATACTGTGATATATTTTTGTCATCATGAAAATATCGTGGAATGACACTGTATATTGTGACATGAGATTTGTCATATGTTTGACTATATCATGGGATAACTTATTGTGATCATGAAATTTGTCATATTTTTTTATATATTGTGGGATAACTTATCACGGTATGAGATTTGTCATATTTTTGAATAATTGTGGGATGACTTATATTGTCAAATTATATATATTTTGCCATATTTTGAATATAATGGCATGTATAGTGACTTAAGATTTTTGTCATATTTTTTTACATATTGTAGGATGACATATCCAAAATATGACAATATCATATTATGATTTGTCGTGGGTTGACTTATATTGCGATATGAGATTATCATTTTTTAATATATTGTGGGATGACATATCATAATATTATATTTTATTGTCATTTTGAATTATATTGTGCGATTACTTATGGTATTTTTTTCATATTTTTGACCATATCATGTGATGACATGTATCGTTATATAATGTTTGCCATATATTTGAAAATATCATAGGATGACATTGTGATATATTTTTGTCATATTTTGAATATATCATGGGATGACTTGTATTGTGATAGTTTTTTCATATTTTTTTAATACATTGTGGGATGACATATCGTGATATGAGAATTTTGTCATATCGTTGAATATATCATGGGATGACTTTTATTGTGATCATGATATTTTTGTCATATCACAAATATATTGTGAGATGAGATTTTTGTCATTATGAATATATCATGGGATGACTTGTAAAGTGATAGAGATTTATCATATTTTTTTATACATTGTGGGATGACATATCGTGATATGAGATTTGTCATATTTTTATATATCAAGGGATGACTTATATCGTCATATTATATTTCTGTCATTTTAAATTTATTGTGTGATTACTTGTATGATATTTCTGTCATATTTTTTTATATATCGTAGGATGACTTATATTTTTGTCATATATTTTTGACTCATGCGATGACATATATTGTTATATTATGATATTTGTCATATATTTGAAAATGTCATAGGATGACATATCTTGATATGATATTTGTCATAATGAATATATTGTGGGATGACATGATTTGTCATAATGAATATATTGTGGGATGACGATTTTTTGTCATATTTTGAATATATCAGGGGAGTACTTATATCATGATATAGTTGTCATATATTTGAATATATCATAGAATGACTTTGTCATTTATTGAAAAAATTGTGGGGTAAAATATCGCAATATGATATTTTTGTCATATTTGTGAACATTGTGGGATGACTTATATCCTGATGTGATATTTCTGTCATAATTTGAATATATCATGGGATAACTTAATTGTGAAATTGGATTTTTGCTTTTTGTCATATTATGAATATACAATGAGCTGAGTTATAGCGTGATATAATTTTGTCATTGTTCAGCCCTAATGCTAGAATAACGTCAAATAGCAGTGACCTCAAAATATAAGTTGTAATTGTTCTCGAATGTTGTTCTGCGCTGTGTATTGTGCTCAGACTACAGAAACTGATTTTCAATGTCTGTTTGAACAGAGTCTCTTTGGCATGGCAGATGATCTGGAGAGAGCAGTGCTGTGTTTGTGAATTCATGCATGGTGCCACAGGGCTAAACCGAAGCTCTCTGTGACAAGGATCAGTATGTGAGAGATATCAGACTTCGGATGCTTCGTCAAAATGGCCAACGGTGCAGATATATTTGCCCACAATCAAGAGGACATGATGTTTGACTTGGGAAGAATAATACTCTGAAACCTTTTTTTTTTTTTGCCCAGCAGCTTTGCATTTGCTTTTCTGTCTTCTGTCTCTGCCTACTGCTGTTCATTTTACTTGTTAATGTGTTGGTCGAATGACAAAAACCTAGTATGCGCAGCTCCCAGTGTGCACTGTGAATAAAGATTTTAAAATGTTGCTGTCATTGCTTATGATTTTATTTAGGACTGAATGATAAATTCCATGTGATTTGTATGAAGGTACTTTTTGAAACCCTCATCTTTGCAGTATCTATACTTTTTTTTGCATTTGAATATGGCTGCTTGCCTACACTCTCAGAAATAAAAGTACGAGAGCTGTCACTGGGGTGGTACCTTTTCAAAAGGTACACATTTGTTCCTAAAGGGTCCATATTGGTACCTCAAAAGTATATATTTGTACCTATAAATTTTAAGAGGAACATTTTTTGTACTTTTTAGGTACTAATATGTAGCCTTGAGGTGTTAATATGGACCTTTTAGGTATAAGTTTGTACCTTTTGAAAAGGTACTACCCCAGTAACAGTTTAAAAAAAAAGTGTTGGCCAGAATGACCACAGGCTTTTGACATAGCTGACACTTGATCACAATTACATCACTCCTCAACTGTAAAACATATTTATACAGTTAGTGATAATCCTGATGAGAATTTCTTTCACAGACATCAGCTAAAGCACAAACCGTCTCCAAACATGTTCAGATTGCCCTGACATTTGAGTCGCTTTGCTAATCTTTAAACTCTCGTTAAAATGAGCTATGGTTTTGTCTCTGTCCAATGACAGTGCGTGTTTCATTTACAAGTGAGAGAAGGTTAAGCTCAACACCCAAGTGTGGACTGTCCACTGGCCAAGTGTTTTGGAATTAGAATAACAAACATTAAGAGTGTAATAAAATATTATAGGGGACAACATCACTTAAACTTGAAATAAATGGAAATATAGTAAAAAAAAAAAAAAAAAAAATTAATATTAATACTATACTTGCAATTTGAGAAAGGAAGAGAAGCTCGACACC